>JAHHZJ010003270.1:0-25050 GCA_021437245.1 Aegilops speltoides
GCTGCTCCAAAACACCGACTTCGGTATATGGAGTTCACTTCTGGAGCTTTGGTTATCTTGAGCCATCTATCTTGATTCGGTCGGGAGGACTCCCTAACCCGTACTACCGAGTTGCTCGAGGACAAGGACCGAAAAGTCGGGCCTTGAGGATGGAGCTCTTCAGCGCCGTCTTGATCAACTGGTACCTTGACTCGTTTTGCATGTTCAAGCTGGTTATATGGATATGAGAGATTTGTATCTGTCGGGGCTGATCTGCGGACATGATGGTGGCGTGATGTGGGGCATCACCCCACCTCGTGGTCTCGCTTACCACCGTTCATAGGTCCAAGACCTCACCCATGCCCTTACGGTCCAGGCTCCTCGGACCTTTGTTCCGGATGATCACGTTGAACTCGGGCTATGGAGGAGACTTCTATGAGAACTACTACGGAGGCGTCGAGTTAGTAGTAGTCCCTCTAGTATTGTAATAGTTGTATTTCCACCGTCTGCGTGACTCGTGGAATATGACTTAGTGTGTACTAATCCGGGGTGTAACAAAAATAATGTATAGGAGCTTGGTGTGCCTCCGATGAGATGTAATCTTCCTTTCACCGTAGTAGTACTTTGTTTGGTCTTGTACTAAACCTTGTATGGTGTGTATGCGATGGAATAAAAGGGTTTGTATCTACCATGTCATACGGATGATCATCTCGCATTCGAGTTATCCATTACATTCTACACTTCTATGTCGGAATCTTGCCATCTGGACTAAATTCCTTGTCTTTTTTCCCTAGGATGGTTAACACCATAACAACCCCTCCCTGAGGCGGCGAAGCGATGGAGTTGGAGAAGCAAACCCTCACCCTCCTTCTCGGCGAAGTTATGCTAGGGAGAAGAAACAAGCAGGAGACCAACCGTTTCTTTGGGCGTATCGAGCGAACACAGCCCATCATCAGAAACAACTTGGTGTCGCTCGGTGACTTCATCAAGTTACACCCTCCTACCTTCCACCACTCGTCGAGCCCTCGCGCCGATGGTAACCCGGCATTACTCCGCTGCGTTACGCCTGTATTGGCGGACAAGGTCACCTTTGCGCATATCATCTCGAAGGCCCCCGATCTACGGTGGGAGAACTATATAGCTATCGCGATTGGCCATGTCACTACTTGGCGAAATTCAGCGAGGCTTTCGTGAACATCACATTCGGAGGTCTCATGGATCCAAAGCGTGAGGAGTTCTGGTTTCACCCAAGTCGTCTCTCCGTGGGCGCCTATAGTAGAGTTCGGTAACCTGCCGCTATGCAAGAAAGGTCTCCGCGGCGCCAAAAAGCAGGCAAGGTTCCGCAAAGGACTTAACGAACCGCCGAGATCTCCGTCGCATGGTGCACCTCTTTCGAAGCTTGTTAACAAAGCCATCGGTCTTCTGGTCGGACTGATTTGAAGCAACGCAAAGCATGGCGTGACATGGGTTCCTCATCCGGTCTTTGGACCACGAAGCGCCGTGTGTGGGTGCCTAATCTTGCCCGCCCAGTTCACACGAGGCCATCCTTCGAGCGCCTCGCCCGGTTCGCGGTATGCACCGGCTAGGCCCTATGGTGGACCAACCAACAACGCTCCTCTGGCGCCAGCCCGTGGCGTGCTTCAAATGTGGTGAATCAGGCCACTACATGCGGTGTCCTCGGACCAACCCCAACCAGCACTGCAAAAGCTGTTGGCGGGCAAGCCAACGGGAAGGTGTTCTATGCCAAGCCGGCCTGCTGCTGTGGCCATGTTAGTGTGTCTCGGTGAAGAGGCCCAAGAAGATCCCAGCGTCGTGCTCGATGCGCTTCTTGTTAATTGCCACCGGCATCCGTTCTTTTGATCTTGGAGCATCTCATTCATTCATATCCAAAACTATGCTCGTTTGCATAACACGCTCTGACATGCCTTCCACCATGGAAATTTCTACCGGGTTCTAGATGGCAAACCTCTAGAGTAAGCCATGGAAATGAAATTCAGGTCGACAGACTTGTTTTCCTTGCATCGTTGATAGCTCTCAAATCTTGGGATATAAATATCATCTTGGGTATGGTGGATGTCGGCCCATCATGCCAAGATTGATTGTTTCTCTAGGACTGTTCAACTTCGCACCCCTCGGGAAAGATAGTCAATGTCTTGACCCGAATATCAGCGCCAACTATATTCTCTTAATGCGGTCCATTGCGGACCTCGAAGGCGTTCCGGTAGTCGTGACTTTCGGATGTCTTTCGGAAGAATTGCCGGTGTTCCACAGCGGAGATGTTGAATTCGTGATAGATCTCATTCGGGGCTTCCCAATTTCTAGAAGACCCTATAAGATGGCACCCCTAGAACTAGCGAACTTAGAAACAACTTCGATGAGGCCTTGAAAAAGGGTTTCATCCGTCCTAGTTCATCTCCTTGGGCTTGCCCGTTCTCTTCGTCAAGAAGAAGGATGATGGATCGGATGGTTGTAGATTATCGACCCGTCAACCTTGGTCACAATTAAGAACAAGTATCCGCTTCCCGGGATCAACGATCGTATGATCACTCGCGGATCCTCGGTCTTCTCTAAGATGGATTTGAGGTTAGGCTACCATCAAATCAAAATTGAAGCAGGACATTCCCAAAAGCGGCCTTTGTTACTCGTTACGTGTCTGAGTACATCATGTCCTTTGGTCTAACCAGCATGACCACCTTCTCGGTTAATGAACTCCAATCTTCATGGAATATTTGGATAAATTAAATCGTGGTTTACTCGATGACATACTCATCTATTCAAAAGCGAGGAAGAACATGCGAACATCTAGGCTAGTTTGATGAAACTTGAGATCGCCTTTATGCCAGATTTTCCAAATCACGAATTTTGGCTGCGAATGACCTATCTAGGACATGTAATTTCGGTAAAGGCATTCTTTCAACCCGGCGAGTTCAAGCCGTCATATTGGACTCCACGAATCGGTCAAGCAGGTTGGAGTTTCCTTGGCTTAGCGAGCTATTATGGCAGCTTTGAGAACTTCTCCAAAGTTGCTAAACCTCTATTGAACTCCTCAAGAAAGATAAAAAGTTGAGTGGACTCCACAATGTGAGACGGTTTCGAGGCGAAGGGCGTTTAACCTCTGCTCCGTGTTGGTACCACCAGATTTCTCTAAGGACTTTGTTATCTATTCGGCGCCTCGCGACAAGGACTAGGCTGTATTCTCATGCAAGATCGACCGTAATTGCTTATGGTTCACGGCAATTACACCCCATGAGAAAACTACCCTACTCATGATCTAGAGCTTGCGGTAGTCTATGCACTCAAAACCTGGCGACATTACCTTCTTGGTAATCGTTCGAAATCTAACCGATCACCAAAGTCTGAAATATATATTCACCCAACCAGATTTGAATCTCGAGGCAAAGGCGTTGGGTTGAGTTGATCTCGATTTCAATTTAGGATAACCTATACGGAAAAAGCCAGCGTCATGGCTGATGCACTAAGTCGTAAATCTTATTGCAACAACTTGATGTTGCAACAAAATCAACCACTTCTCCGAGGAATTTGGAGCTTAACCTTCACATTGTTCCTCGAGGTTCCTTTCCACTTTGGTGGCGAAACCTACTCTTATGGATCAAGTCACGCTGCCCAAAAGCGAGATAGAGGAATATCCGGATTAAGGAGAACATTGCTAGCGGAGATGCTAAATGTTTCTCTACAATTATCATGGTGTTGTATATTTTGAGAACCTAGTGGTTCCCAAAATCCTTAATCTGACGTGATCCTTAAGGAGGCTCATGAATCTCCTCTCACCATTCATCCGGTAGCACTAAAATGTATCGGGACCTCGCCGGAGGTTACGGTGGACTAGGATGAAGAGACATTGCTCAATATGTTGCTAAGCTGCGGCGTGCGTAAATCGTGTAAGCGAGCATCAGCGGCCTCTTGGCACCCTTCAACCCTTAGCTATTCCGAATGGAAATGGGATAAAATCGTATGGATTTCATCCTTTGGTTTCCAGGACCAAAAGGGAATAATGCTATCTTTTGTTATCGACCGCCTTTCCAAAGTGGCCCATTTCTTACGTTGGAGTATAACGCTAGTCCTAGAGTTTGTACATCTCTCGAATAGTATCTCTTCATGGTGTTCCATTGGAAATAAACTGGATCGGAAGTCTCTTCACCTCTCGATTTTGGGAAAGTTTCCAAAAGCTATGGAACCCATCTTTCCTTTACTGCTTTTCACCCTCAATCAAGTGGTCAAGTAGAGCGTGTCAACCAAATTCCTAGAAGACATGCTTGAGCCTCTTTATCTCATTGGAATGGATTGGGAGAAATGCCTTCCATTTGCGAGTTTGCTTATAAAACACTATCAATCTAGCTTGGGAAAGCACCTTTTGAAGTTCTCTATGGGCGAAGGTGTCGAACACCTCTTAAGCGGTAGAAACGGGAAAGACAATTCTTTGGCCGGATATGATCGAGGAAGCGGAAAAACAAGTTCGCATCGTTAGTGAAAAGTTGAAAACAGCCCAATCTCGTCAAAGAGTCAATATGACCCGAAAACATAAGGCTATGACTTACGAGGTTGGCGAGAAGGCTTACCTTGGGTTACCCCTCGAAGGAACCCATCGTTTGATATCAAAGGCAAATTGGCTCCTCGCTACATTGGACCCTTTCGCATTCTTGCCAAGCGAGGAAGTTGCCTACCAATTGGAACTACCTCCGCATCTCTCCAAAGTCCAGCGTCTTCCCGTTTCCCAACTCGGCGTTGCTTCTCGGATCCTATCCGTGGAGTGGACCAAGCGCTTGATCTTCAAGATAATCTTACGTTCGAGAATACCCGTTCGTATCCTCGATCAAGTGAGCGTACTACTCGGCATAATATCAAGTTTCTCAAGGTTCAATGGTGGCACCATTACGAAAGGGCTACTTGGGAAAGGGAGGATGTCTTGACTTGAGTACCCGCCCTCTTTCGGAGGAACCTAAATCTCGGGGCGAGATTCTTTTGAGTGGGGTGAGTTGTCACACCTACCTAGTTCATGCATTAGAGTGTTGCATCATGTCTATTTTTTCAGAAACTTGAAATGGGATTGCGGAACCCCGCCCCTCTGAAACAACTAGGGTTTACTAAAAATATTTTCGATGAACACGAAATGCCCTTCTAAAAGTCCATCATTTTTGTCTTGGTCGAAGCTTTGCCAAAAGTGGTGCACATTTTCCTAGGTCATCCTAAGGTCATTGAATTAAATCATAGCTATTTGAATTTGGGCATTTAAAATTTATAAAATATTTCAAATGTCCAAATATCTCAAACTAAAATGTTTCATGTTGGAAATATTCCAACAATGGACAGGAGTAGTTTGGTGAATTTTAGAACCTTTTGGTATTTTAAATAACTCAACAAATTGCGGGAAAATAGAAAAAGGAAAAAGCGAAGCGGAAAAACTTACTTTATGGCCACCCACAGACCCAGCCAACTGCTTAAGCAGCCGAGCAGCCAAGTGCTTCGGCGGCACAGCCTTCCCCGCGCTTTCGCCGCCACCGCCCTCTCGCCCCCATCGCCTTGGATGAGCTCCACGTCGCGCCCGGACCCCCAGACACCCTCTCCTCCTGTTCGTCTCCCTCGCTCCCCCACGCCTGGCACGCCACCGTCGCCGCATCACCGTCGTAGCGTCCTCCGTCGACCCGCCCGCGCCCGTGTCCGAGCTCGCCGCCGTCCCTTCCCGAGCTAGCCAGCCCGGCCTTCGCGTGCCACCGCCGCACCGGCTTCGCCCGCGCCGCCCGGAAGATCCCCGCCGCCGTCGCCGCCGCTCGCTCGTCCCGACCCCGCCTCTCGTGAGCTCTGTGAGCTCAGCTACCTTCAACCCTCTCCCTCTCGCTCCGTGCACCCAAGCGACCGCGGCTCGCGTGCCTCCCGCCGTCGCGGACCTTCGCCCGGCGTGCCCGCCATCTTCGGTCACTTCCGTGTCCAACACGTTCACCACATCGGATACTAACGAGCACTTCCCACCTCACCGCACCTCCACCTCGAGTTCCTCTCACCCGAGCTCGGTGGCCCAAAACTCGCCTGGCGAACTCCGACCACCAGGCCCGCGGACTCCGCCAAGAGTTGCGGTTTGACCTCAGCTCCTCCGGTGGCCTCCGCGCCCATTTGGTGGCGGGGCCAAAAACACCTCGCCGCCGCGTCGCTGCGGACTAAGCGATGAGTTTGACCCGGTTTTGACCAGGTGGGCCAATTTGACCCGGTCTATGACATGTGGGCCCGGCCCACTAATTAATCTAGTTTAGTTTAATTAAATTCTAAATAAACTAACCCCCGACACGCGGGACCCTTGGTGGTTTGACTGACCAGCCCGTTGACCCCAGCGTCATCATGGCCAGATCTTGTATAATATTTAAATTCTTGGAATTATTTTTACGGAAATTCGAGAAAATGTTTCAAACTTCAAAAATTCATATAAAATCAACCATAGCTCCAAATGAGACAAATTATATATGAAAAATGATCAGAAAAATCCAATCTATCCATCTGTACTGGTTTCATGCATGTTTACAGAAGCTAACCCACTGTTTATCACAGAACAAGTTTAAGCACTTTAAATGATCATATATGAGTTTGAATTTTGAATCTTTGGTTCAAATTGATTCAAACCCATCGATCTTAGTTGCATTAGCCCAAGCACTCATTTGCCATGTCTCATTGCATGCATCATATTGTTGCATATTGTTTGGTAATGCTTGTGTATCGGTGTTCTTGCGGCAGGTTACGTTTGAGAATCTTGTGATAACCCGACGAAGCAATACCGGCGACCCGTCGGCAAGCAACCAACCATTTGATCATATCGATAAAATCCCATGTTCTTGCTCCTGCTCTCGTTTCTTGCATTAAGACAACGATTCAAAGCTTTTGTGTCTTGGTTAGTTGAACCCATTTCCTATGACTGTCATTGCCACAACTAGATGAAACCCACTAGCATGTGTAGGAGTTGATTGAGCCATGTGATTGTGTTGTTCCTACCTTGCTATACCTATGCTTAGAGTCGTGTCGGTCGGTTTCATCGGGGTGATGGCTAGAGTGAAATGATCAGTCGGTCGGAAGTAAGGTGTTGAACACGATTTGGTAAAGGTTCGATGAAAGGCCATGTAGGGTACATGGTGGGTTGTTTCATTGAGGCCGTCCTTAAAGAATCTGTATGTGTGATTTAAGATTCAGCTACTACCATACATTGGGCCTGAAATATGACCCTTCGACTTCTTATTCACACTAGTCCTCTGTCCGGGGTTGCAAGTAGTTTGGTGTTTGTAGCCCTCTTTGGAGGCCGTGGGCAGGTTGGCCGTGGGGGGTTTGTGATCCGGTGATGGGGCGGGTGTCGGATGCCGTTTGGTATCTCGGGAACCTTGTTCACATCGTTTGGGGCTGTGGGAGACTTGGCGGAACTCCTCATAGATGGAACCCAAATAGGCGATAAACTGGACTAGGGACTTGGTGTCTGGGTAGGTCGTGGTCTACACCCACGTTGGCTTTCCTTGATGCCGAGCACATGTGGGTGTTGGGGGCTAAGTGGTGGAAACATGTATGGAAGTACACCCTCGGGGTTAACATCATCTATTGAATAGCGGTCAGGATAAGGACTACTTGGTTGCCTATACAGTTCATAGACAAGTAAATGGAACTACTAAAAGCCTCAAGATAAGCGTGAGTGCGAGGATGGCTTCTCCGTGGGAAGGCGGGGTTGGATCCTCGGTGGTGTATTGAAGTGATGAGTAGTGGACTCGAGTCATAAAACTATTTCAAGTTGGTGTCTCGTGGGATAAGCTTAGCCATGAGTCAAAGTTGGCTTCTGCAATAACCCCACCAACCCTTCTTGATAAAATGCATGTATGTAGGTGCGATGTAAGTCTTCTGAGTACCTTTGTACTCATGTTGCTTTAATTTACATTTTTAGAAGATGCCACAAACCCTCGGCGGGTTCTTTGTAGCGTTGACATCGGCAGTAGGCTAAGGCCAGGTGGTGATCTGTGCAAGAAGGACCATGTAGTATAGCTAGGCTTACCTAGCCTCTTTTATTTTACTAGTTATGCGTACTCGGACAAGACACTTCATTGTTGGCTTGTATGCTTGTATGACTTGTATGTGGGTCGTGTGACCCGTACTTGTGTGTATGTTATGAATGGCTCTCGAGCCTTTAAATAAAATACTTGTGCTGTAGAGTCATGTTGTGATGCCTTGTTGTATTTGCACATATCGGCATATTGTGTGTATGATTGAAATGCTTGGTATGTGTGGGATCGACTATCTAGTTGTTTATCTTTAGTAGCCTCTCTTACGGGAAATGTCTCCTAGTGTCTCCTTTGAGCCATGGTAGCACTCTGCTCCGAACACTTAGGCTGGCGGCATGTGTCCTTCTTCGTTCTGTATCATCCCGAAATGTCACGCATTAGTCGGAGTCACCTTAGCCCGGTGCTCAGCCGGAACTTACTGCTGTTGACCGACCGTTCGATCTTGGGTCATGGATGCTGTCCTGTAAGTCTGTGCCACTTTGGGTTCCACGACTAGTCATGTCAGCCGGGCTCCTTTTCATATGGATGCTAGCGACACTATCATATCGTGTGCCAAAAGGCATAAGCGGTCCGGGCCAAGGTAAGCGACACCGTTGGGATACCGTCGTGAGGCGCAAAAGTGATATGATGTGTTCTGAGCTAGATCGATGTGACATTGAGTCGGGGTCTGACGAACGCCTCGGTGGCGCCAGAGCCCCTGTTTGGAGGAAGACAAGCGTCCATTACTCGATGGGCGGATAAGATTAATGGCTCATTCCTACTGACCATGATTGGAGTCATGGCGGCGTGCATCAGCGGGGGTGCAGCGCTGCAATCTGAAACCACCCATGTGGGATTTCAGCAGGGGAAACGATGCTACCGGCACGACCTAAAGGGCGAATCGATGGGATCTGGTGAAGATCTGTCCGGCTGTACAAGGGGAGAAGGAGGACTTCCTTGCCCAAACCCTTTGGATGAGTTTTCCATAATCAACCCTAGAGGATGGGTAGCGAACACCTCGGAGGTTCTACCGTGCTTCGGAGTTTAAGCTTCTTACATTATGTCTTGGCGCGGTCTGCGGATTGTGGAGGACATGGTGAGTCTGCTCCACAACCGGGACCCGAAGGATCCACGGCCCGGCCTCCGAAGGATCCGGACATCGAGTGGAGCTGATCGGCGGGGTGTATCACCAGCTCAGCATTGACAATGCTTTGAGTCGCCATTCGGCGGACAACCCGGACTAAGTTCGGCTTCCCGATTGACCCGACCGAAGTCCGGACACCGTTATCTCATCCTGCCTATTTCGACCTTCGCGAATGATGGTATTTTGCGAGCGCCTTTGGCGGGAGGCCGAACTGCGGCGGCCGACCTCTGAAGGTTAGTCGAACCAGCGGGAGGAAAAAGGCGCCGTGCGGAGACGAGCGTCGCCCAAAGGTATAGCTTCGTGTTTGAATTTTAGAACAACGTTCAGAAAGCGTCTAAGTGCTCATGATCTTTGTAGGAGAAAAGCGCTGCGGTTCTGGCGCGAATCCGATCCGACCAACACCGGCAGGCTCCGGCGCCGGCTGGAGGGGGCAGCGCGAGCCGGATCCTTCTCCAGCGGAGGATACCGAGCAGGCTGTCCGCCACCAAGTCGAGGTGGGCGCCATGAACCATAGGCGCCGCGGACGATATTTCAAGCGTGCTTTTCCTGAGGCATTGGATGCCTTCAGCGAGGGCGCGCATCTCCGTGCTGCTCAAAATGGTTTTACGAGCCCGGGCGGTATGTGAACAATACGGGTAAAGGGAATTTTAATGGTTGTATATACGAGTAGCCGAGACTTAAATTAGTTATGCTAACTGATTTAAGGATCATTTAATTCAGGCATACGAGAAGAATGCCGGCTGTCTCGGGTGCAAGATGCAAGACCCAACTTGAGGCGCACTTGCTGCATTGAGAACGGAAAGACCCTCGTAACACATTTGTATAAATTAATATAAGCGTGTCGGCGATGATGAGTCTAATGGCGTTGCGGTGTCGCGGACAAGATCCGGACAGCAAGCATTGCTGCGCCACTAAAGGTGGCGAGGTGTCTTGAATAGGGTTCAGCGAGAAAGGAACAAGCTCCAAGATGCCAGCGCCAAGCTCGGAGAAAGAGCTGAAAGGCGCCTGAGCCGAGCTGTCGGCTCCGTCAAGGAGAATCAACACTTAAATCGCGGCATATATAGTAAGTGCTTGGCGAACTCTTTAGGAAAGAAGGTTCAGCGAGGAAGCAATTTGACATGATATGTCTTGTAGGTATACTCACGGGTGCGTCTGCGAGGAGATGCCCATATCAATGGGTGATCAACTTCCCAACTGTTGCGCTACTCGAGCGAGTTTGGCGGGCAATGGCGTCGTTCATGCTTTATGGCCAGCCCTCACCCTGCAGGGTCTCGGGAGCTTGGGAGAAGCTGCGGGGTCTTGGCGCTTCCGGTTGTGGAAGGTATCAGCTTGCCGTCAAGGTGCGAGTCTTGGGCCATGGTGAAGCAGCGGTACAAGAACGGACCCCAACCACATGGCGAAGTTGTGCCGGTGGGGCCCGATGGGAAGAGATCCTGTGAGTTTAGTGTACAGCCAAGTAGAGTTGGCTGCTAAGTTTTCCCAGAGCTGTAAACTAGACAGACTTGTTAGGCGGGATTGAGGAGGAATACAATCAATAAATTTGACAATGTATGTTATCCTTTAAAATGACATGTGAAATGCCTTCTAGCGGATTGTAGATCGTTTGTCTTTGCCTGACCTTTTAGCCGACCTCGGGACCCTAGAGTCGGAGTGTGTCGAATACCTTTTGGTTAGAAACAACCGTGGTATGCATGGAGACCCGAGCGTAGGGTCATTAGTGCTTTTCGGACAAGTGCCCAACTAGTTATGTTATATTACATGGTTAGTAAGAAGCATCTTCCGGGAGAATAGTTCGTTAAGGGTTCCTTTATTTGGGAGGCATGCCCTAAAGTGCATGTTGGACTGCAAAGAAGCGATAAAACATCTGAGGGGCAGATAGATAAATAAGCAAAAGTCATCTTTTAAATCACCGAGCCGAATATTCCCTTAAACGCTAGCTTTCGGCTTCACCGTCGAGGTACACATCCGGTGACCCGCGATAACAATCGCGAGGTGCTCCTTTACCTCCTAGCGAACAATCGGGAGCGTGGGGTAAGCAAGGCGAGCAGACCAGCTTGGCCAAAACTTAAGTCATATCGATGCATATAATGGCGAGTAAAAGGTACATGTGGAAGCTTGACACATGTGTTGGGTATGAAACCCGTATAGTTGAGCTTCGTAAAGAAGCCCCGGGAATATGATGCGAGATGGCACATCATGCGTATGCAAAGAATGCTAAAATAGGCCCGAAACTTTAAGTTAAAAGGATAAAGAGAAACAAAAGACAGCGAAGTATAAAAGGTTGGGCGGGGAAGGGGCGAACTCTTAGTCGGCGCTAGGCATAGAATCGTCGGTCGGGCTGCGTTCCATGGGTTCGGCTCGAGTCGGTTGTCGGCGCATTTGTAAGACGGTATGCTCCGCGGTCGTGCTTGATCAATAATGAAGGGCCTTCCCATCGGGCTTGAGCTTGTCCTTTTTCTTGTCCGGAGCGTAGAACTAGTTCGCCACGTTGTAAGTCTTGGCCCGTGCTTCTGCTTTGATATCTTGGACCTGCTCTTGATAGAATGTGGAGCGAGCCTTGCGATGTCACGTTCTTCCTCAATGTGTCCAAGCTGTCCTACCGATCTAGCTCGGCCTCTCTTTCCTCATACATGCCTTTTCGAGGTGAGTCATGAATAATGTCATGAGCAAGGCGCCTCTGCGCCGTATACCATAAAAATGGTGTGAATCTGGTTTATGCGGTTAGGCGTTGTCGCAACCCCAGTCTGGTCGAGCTCCTCGACCCATTGGTGTTGGATTTAGTGAGTGACCTCACTATGCGGGTTTAATGCCGCTCATTATTAGACCATTTGCTCTTTCCACGACCGTTGGTTTGAGGGTGATAGGCGGCATAGTCGAGCTTGATGCCCATATTTTTGCACCATGACTTAACCTCATCGGCCGTGAAGTTCGTGCGTTGTCGGTGATGATCTTGTGGGGACTCCGTAGCGGTGTACCACCTCGATATAAAGTCTATCACTGGTCGGACTCTGCCGTTTTGACGGTTTGGCCTCTATCCATTTGGTGAACTTATCACCATGACCAATAGGTACTTTTTCTTGTGGGTTCCCCTTTAAGGGGCCCAACCATGTCGAGCCCCGGACCGCGAATGGCGGGTAATGGTTATGGTTTTGAGGCGGTGGGTAGCATATGGCTACGATTAGCAAAAGGCGACAACACGCATTTGGACCAAGTCTGTCAGTCTGCGAGCCGTCGACCAATAAAATCCTATGCGGAATGCCTTTCCTACGGGGCCGGGCTGCTGCGTGGTGTCGCCTAGTCGGCATGAATTTCAGCGGAGGTTTCGCCCCTCTTCTTGGAGATACACCTTTGAAGGACTCGGTAGTACTTTTCTTATAAAGTTCTCCCTCATGGACCTTGTAGGCCTTGATCGCGGACTATGCAGCGGGCCTCATTTTGGTCTTCGGGAAGTTCTGCCTAAGTAAGTAGGCTAGGAAGGTTACATCCTGTGGCGATTACTGCCATTATGTCGTGGCGGAGGTGTTATGTCATCTGCGAATCACCGATTAGTGCGGTTTTCTCGGTTTGTCATGCGGGCTCCTCTTCCCATAAATGCGGATGGCGAAAAGCCGTTCGGAAAGATATTTGGAGGGATAGCATCACGTTTACGCACCGATCGTGCGGGGCGTCGGCGCTTGGTTATTATCTCGGGCTATGTGATGGAATTGAGTCCTTCAAACCGGTGACATTTTAGGACAGCGTTACGATATGCTGCCATTTTGGATCCTTGGCGTCGAAGTCTCCGTTTATTTGGGATATTGCAAGGTTTGAGTCCCCGCGCACCTCTAGGCTTTGAATGCCCATGGAGACCGCCATCCGGAGACCATGTAGTAGGGCCTCGTATTTGGCTGCATTGTTGGAGTCCGTGTACATTATTTGGAGTACATACTGGACTGTATCTCCGGTGGGGGACGTCGATCGCCTTGACCCCGATCCGACAACATTTTGGAACCGTCGAAGTGCATAGTCAATTGGAGTATCGCCGTACTCTTTAGGGAGTTGGCTTGATCCGTCGGCGAAGTCAGCCAAAACTTGTGACTTTATAGCTCGTCGAGGTTTGTAAGTGATGTCGAATGGTAAGAGCTCGATGGCCCATTTGCTATCCTGCCGTTCTGTCGCGGTTGTTTATAATGTCATTGAGTGGTACTTGAGGCCTTTGTTATCGAGCACTCTTGAAAGTAGTCGAAGCTTTGAATGCCATGAACACGCGTATGCTATCTTTTGATAGTCTTGGGTAGCGGGATTTGCGAGGTTAACCGGTGGATACATAATACCTGGTTTTGAAGAGAATTTATGCCCTTCTCTCGCTCGTTCGACGGCGAGACTGCGCTTACAACTTGATGTGTTGCTGCGATGTATAACAACATTGGTTAGCCCGAGTGGGCACGGCCGGAGACGGTTGTTGCCGGTATGGCCTTTATTTCTTGAGTCAGCGTGGCGGCATCAATCCACTCGAAGTGTTGGTCGCCTTAGGGCGATAGAGGACGCCTTTTCTCCTAAGCGGAGATAAAGCGGCTTAAAGCTGCCGCATCTGTTAATTTTGTATTTGCTTGAGGTCTTTTGGAATATCAATTGTGAGCCGGATTTTGGCGGTTGCTTCAACTCCTCTAGGATACAATGAAGCCCGACTTTTAATTTGGTACACACAGCATTTTCAGTTACTTGATGTCATATGCTCTGAGGTTGTCGAATGTGAGCCTCAAATCGTCTACTAAAGTTTCAACGTGTTTTGTTTTGTGACTCGTCGTCTATGTATCTCTCATTTTACGATCTGGGTGGCGGACATGTTTGAATCATCGTTGATATATTTGCGCCGGCGTTTTGAGTCGAAGGGCATCGTGTTGAAGCAGAATGGTCGTATGGAGTGATAAATGCCGTTCGGACGATGCGCTTCCGCCATCTTAATTTGATGATAGCGAGTATCGTCCGGGAAGCACTGAATCATGCCTCTGTGGCATCAATAATTTGATCGATCCGAGGAGAGGAAGGATCCTTTGGCAGGCTTTATTGAGGTCTTTAAAATCGACACAAAGCGCCATGATTTATCCTTCTTTGGTACCATCACCAAATTTGCTAGCCAGTCCGGATGTTTGATATCTCTAATGAATCCGGCTTCCAATAACAGCTAGCTCCTCTCCCATTGCTGTCTTTTGGGCTCGGAAAAGCGTCGAAGAGCCTGTTTGGTAGCTTAAATCCTTTAGGATGTTTAGGCTGTGTTACGCCAACTGCGAGGATTAGGGCATGTCAGGGATGCGGCGAAGATATCCCAATTTTCGAAGGAATTCGCGATCTTGGCGTCAACCGAGGTTCAATTGCTTGATGGAGGCCGTCTTTGTTGGAGTCCGTTAGGTGGACACTGGAATTTTATTATCTCATCTGCTGGTTTGAAGGAGGTGGACTTGGATCTTTATCAAGTATCACATCATCCTGTTCACCGAAGGCCGTTGATGAGTTCCTCTGCCGCTAAGGCTTGGATAGTGCCTCGAGGGCTAGTCATTGTCTTGTTTTTGGCGCGAGTGCTATGTCGGATCACTAGTGAGTGATCATTCCATGGGCCGAGCATTTTGAGCTTCATGTACCCGTAATGAGGTATTGCGTGAAAAATTGTGAATGCCTCTCGTCCTAATATGGCGTGATAGCCCTTTGCTGAGCAGGGCCACAGGCGTGACTTCTTGGATCTGTAATTGTCGGAGGCGAACACCACATCAGTGTGATTTTTCGGTGGGCGCTTCGGCTAGGATTATTCCTCTAAAGGTTGTGCTGCTTCGCTCAATCGGCTCAATCGATTTCCATTTTTACGAGTTTCCTCGTAAATGAGGTTTAGTCATTGCCGCCATCCATGAGGACCTTTTCGGTTAAGCCGTCCACTATGGGACTAAGTACCGGTCTTGGTGGGGCTCGGTTATTCGAAATGTGGGCTCGTGGCTGGCGTTGAAGGTAATATTAGTCGCTCCATGGATTTCTTGTTGCTACTTGGTAGACTTGGCGAGTTTGCGGATTATTCGTTTTCGCATATTATTTGATCACGAAAGTCTCGAAGCTGCTGATATCGTCTTTGGTATTGTTGGAGTGGTTTCACGGAGCTAGGAGCTCTTCGCCACTTTGGCCACTGCCGTAATATCAACATGCTTTCGAAGGCTATGTGTTGGGGCGGTTCCCTCTGTACTATGGAGTTCTGAGGTCCATCGAGCCATCCCTCGATGCAGTTCTGTTTCCTTTGTTGGGTTTTGTTTTTCGTTTTTGCATCGGGGCCTGATTGTAGGCGCCCTTTTACTGAGATTGGGTTTGGGGCGGATTGTCCCAAAATTGATTTTCGGTTTTCAGGAAACTCTCCATCGCCTGATACTTTCGTACAATGGATGCGGATCGGTGAAGCGTAATTTTCAGCGATCAATGGCGTTAAGTGTTCCTTGTCGTGCGTTATTGCGGAAGATTGATATTGCGTTTTCCTCTCGCAGTCCTTTATCCTGTCCATAACCGGGAGAATCGGCCCGATAGTGATGTCTTGTTTGATGGGCTCTTGCCGTATTAGAGATAGATCGCATATGTGCAGGCGGGTGGGTGGAGCAAAATCCGGATCCTGCCCATCTTGAGGCTCGAGGCCAAGGAGTTTTGAATTGAAGCTTGGTTTCTTGGGCGCAATCCAGGAGTCGAGGCGATGCATGATTTTAAGTTCCATGCTTGATTGAAGTCCGTCCCTCGCGAGGATCCGTCATGGAGGTTTGGAATCCGGACATGAATTGTCTTCAATATTGGCAAGAGTTGCCGTATTGTTCCTCCACCATAGAGGCGTGGTGGGTGGCACAGGGAGAGTTGATCTCTCTCGGATCGGTTTAAGCCCAATCTGGTTGTGATGCATGGCGACTCGGCGAGTCGTCGATCAAGAGCTAGTTAGCAGACGAGATCGATTGGATCTAAGCGTTACGGCAGCTTTAGGGCTGGCGAATTGCCGGCGACTTGAGAAGTCGGTGCGAAGCGGCGGCGGACGACGTCATGAAAACCACCAAGCGGATAGTTTGGCGGCGGCTAAGGCCCTCGGGCTTACCGTCTTTGAAGGCGGGTGGAGCATCCGCTCTTCGGCGGCGACGGAGAACTCTCAATGAAAGCACCAATGTCGGTGTCAAAACGGCGGATCTCGGAGTAGGGGTCCCGAGCTGTGCGTCTAGGCGGATGGTAACAAGAGGCGAGGACACAATGTTTTACCCAGGTTGGGCCCTCTCGATGGAGGTAAAACCCTACGTCTGCTTGATTAATATTGATGATATGGGTAGTACAAGAGTAGATCTACCACGAGATCAAGAGGCAAAACCCTAGAAGCTAGCCTATGGTATGATTGTTGAGATGTATGTTAGTCCCTAGGACTAAGGCCCTCCGGTTTATATAGACACGGAGAAGCTAGGGTTACAGTCGGTTACAATGGTAGGAGATCTACATATCCGTATTGCCAAGCTTGCCTTCACGCCAAGAAAGTACCTTGGGACATGAGCGAGTCTTCAATCTTGTATCTTCGTGATGCAGGTGTCCGGGATATTGATAGTCCGGCTGTCGGACACCCCTAGTCGAGGACTCCCTCACGGTATGGCGCCTTTGAAGGTCGTCTTTGTAGGTTTAATCCTTGAGGGTCTATGCCCATCTTGTGCATTGTATCGATAAAGCAGGTTAATTGTTGCCGCCATCCATCGGACTCTTGTGAGGTGAAATCCATTGGCGATTGGGTCTAAAACCAATGCGGCGAATCCGCCATAGGCGGATCTTGGTCGAATAGTCTCTTGATCGAAAGTGATCGGGCGAGAGGACCATGGATTGAACTTTGGGCTTGTCTCCATCGCATATCGTCCCTTAGTGCATGCTTCCGCTCCCTCTTGGGTATATGGGTTGCGTATATCATGTTTACGTCCGCACTTGTGGGAAAACCATACATTACTGTCTTGTTCGTGGCGGGTCTCTTCCTCATCGTTCTTTGTGCAGCCCTTGTCATTGTTTTCGGCAATTAACTTGCACTGCTGTAGTACCCAACAATCTCTGTTGGTGTGGTTAGCTAGCTTTTGAAGTGCCATGTATCGGCAAAGCGGTCAAGTATTGGTCCAAATTGGCCGGACCGGAGTAGTTCTTTTGAATGGCTTCTTCGGACGGGTTTAGAGCCTCGGAATCCGGCGTTGTGCCGTATCCTCCTTGTAAATCGCCCGTTAACGTGGCGTTTATTTTGTTCGAGCGACCTGCCATTGTGGTCCTTGGTATCCGGACTACCGCATTTTCTTGAGGTTGTTCTTTGCGAGCTAGCGACTGTCCTCTCCCCTGAAGCTGGTCATTAATGATGTGAGGGCTGCCATGGATTTGGCTTTTCTGTCCTAGGTGCGGGCTAGCCACTCGTCGCGGATGTTATGTTTGAAGGCTGCGAGGGCCTCTGCATCCGGACGATCGATGATTTGATTTTTCTTTGTTAAGAACCGTGTCGAGTTGCACGGGCGATTAAATCGCTGCTGAATTATGTGGCTTAGGTCATCGGCATCTGGTGAGTCGCTATATGTGCCACGGAAGTTGTCGAGAATCGGCTTCGAGTCCTCCCAACACCAATTGACTCTGCGGGCAGGCTGTTAAACCAATGCCGAGCTGGTCCTTTAAGCAGGCGGGAGATATTTGATGGCGTGGAGATCGTGCGCACGGGCCATATGGATGTGAAGGAGATAATCTTGATCCAAACCGCGAGTGCAGCGTGCCATCGTAGGATTCAATGCTTACGGGTTTAAACCCTTGAGGATTTGATGATCCATTACTTCGTCGATGAAGCATAAGCGGGTTCATACTCTTGACGCGAGGACCTCGGTCCATCTGTCGGCGGCGAGATCTTGATCACTTGAAGCTGCTGCTGCTTTTCTTTAGGCTGTTTCTTGTGGCCATTAGCCTGCGTTTGAAACACTCTTGTTCGGCGGGATCCTCGGGCACGGCAATTCGTTGTCGTCGAGGCTTGCCTCGTCTCGGAGGAGGTATGTAATTATCATCCTCGACCTCTTAAATGCCGCTCTCTCATGAGGGCTTGCTCGCATCCTCCTCCTTGAATCTTCTTTGGAGGGATTGTCTTCGGCACTACGGGGTGTTATTATCCCTGTGCGGAATCTCCATTCTTCTTTGTGGCGGGATTTAAAGCGCGCCCTTGAGCGTCGGCGCTTGGGCTGTTTCTTTAAGGAATCTGCCTCCGTGCCTCTTCGCCGTCCCCATCTTTTGGGGTGTCCACCATGTATATGTCATATGACGAGGTGGTCTTCGATTGCCACATGGGTGCTGGTTCTTGATCGTCTCGGCATCGTCGTCCATACCGTCGATGTCTTGGTCGTAGTCTAACATGTCGGTTAGATCGTTGGATGGCAACAAAGTGGGTGGTGGGTGGGCTTTGAATTTCTTCGTTGTCGCATCCCAACCATCCATGGCCATAATCCGGCGGAGGCTCTCCGGATAGCGAGAGATGCTTTAGCAATTTAAGATGTCGCCAAAGGGTGAGTCTGAAAGATGTCAGCGGTGAACTCCATGATTGGCGTAATCAGATTGTTGGGCGCAAGAGGTTTGGAGTCCGGCGAGTCCGGCATCTCGAGTCCGAGCTTTATAAGGGGCGAGTCGGTGTTAAGCTCCATCACGTAGAAGTTGCAGCTCCGGCGGTGTCCGAGCCACCGTCCTCGTCTGCGCATCGGCTCGAATTATGGATCGGGCGGATTAGTGTCTTGACCTCAAAAGTCTTGTCCGTGGCGAGCTAGATCATGCCCATCGTGGCGGTCGGCACGCTTCGGTATGCTCGGATCCATCGAAGATCAAGTCTCCGTGGATATCCGCCGTGAAGTTTAGGCTTCCAATCTGACGGCGGCGGGGTGTAGCTTCGATCTGCTCGGATGGCCAAGTGAATTAACCCTTGATGCGAAGCGCCGAATCTGAAGATCTGTCGGGAGAAAAGTCTCACCACGGACATCGTTGTTGTTGATTGAAGAAGCCATCAAGCCTATCGGTGGCGACGGAGGAACTCTCAATGAAAGCACCAATGTCGATTGTCAAAACGGCGGATCTCGGGTAGGGGTCGACTGTGCGTCTAGGCGGATGGTAACGAGAGACAAGGGACACGATGTTTTACCGAGTTGGGCCCTCTCGATGGAGGTAAAACCTACTCACCTTGATTGATATTGATGATATGGGTAGTACAAGAGTGGATCTACCACGAGATCAAGGAGGCTAAACCCTAGAAGCTAGCCTATGGTATGATTGTTGTAATGGTTGTTGTGTCCTCGGACTAAAACCCTCGGTTTATATAGACAGGAGAGGGCTAGGGTTACAGTCGGTTACAATGGTAGGAGATCTACATATCCGTATCGTAAGCTTGCCTTCCACGCCAAGGAAAGTCCCATCCGGACACGGGGCGAAGTCTTCAATCTTATATCTTCATGGTCTTGGAGTCCGGCGGACGATGATAGTCCGGCTGTCCGGACACCCCCTAGTCCAGGACTCCCTCACCCTTTCTACCAGAAAACCCACAGACGACACCCGTCCTATGACGTGTCGGAAGAGCAGGCGTGGAGTTGGCAAGATAGCACGACAAGCCTTGTCAGGCAACCAACAGCGTGGCGTTGGCGGTGCATTAAATGCACCTGTGCGAAATAAAGTTCACGGAATGACACGAAACTTCACGGAGTCACGTTTTGGAATTAATAAAAATATTTGTGAAAGAATCAGCGAAGGGCCCACACCCTATCCACGAGGTGGGCGCCCCCTAAGCAGCCCCTTGCCTCATGGGCCCCTGGACCTCCACCGACCTCAACTCCAACTCTATATATTCATGTTAGGGAGAAAAACATCGGAGAGAGGATTCATCGCGTTTTATGATCTGAGCCGTCAAGCCCTATTCTTCCTCGGGAGGCTGATCGGAGTCCTCTCGGGGCTCAGGAGAGAATCCGTCGCCATCGTCATCATACCATCCTCCATCACCAATTTAATGATGCTCACCACCGTGCGTGAGTAACCCATCGAGCTTGCTTGGGCGGTGATGGATTGGATGATATTTACCATGTGTCGAGTTAGTTTTGTTAGGGTTTGATCCTAGTATCCATTATGTTATAAGGTGATGTTGCTATGACTTGGCCATGCTTAATGCTTGTCACTAGGGCCGAGTGCCATGATTTCAGATCTGAACCTATTATGTTTTCATGAATATATGAGAGTTCTTGAACCTATCTTGCAAGTTATAGTCACCTACTACGTGTTATGATCCAGCAAACCCCATAGTGACAATAGTGGGACACTTCCGGTGATGACCGTAGTTTGAGGAGTTCATGTATTCACTATGTGCTAATGCTTTGTGCATGCTCTATTAAAGGAGGCCTTAATATCCCTTAGTTTCCAATAGGACCTCGCTGCCACGGGAGGGTAGGACAAAAGATGTCATGCAAGTTCTTTTCCATAAGCACGTATGACTATATTGAATACATGCACGATCGTCCATTTAGTATCATGCTTTTATAACAATATTTATTGTGGGCTGTTATTACACATTATGTCTCAATACTTATGGCTATTCTCTCTTATTTTACAAGGTTTACCATGAAGAGGAATCTTGGAATTGGAATTCTGGTGGAAAAGGAGAAAATATGGAAACCTATTCATGCAGCTCCAAAAATCCTGAAACTCCTGAAGTCACTTTTGGAATTAATAAGAATCATTGGCGAAGAACACCAAGGGGTCCACACCACAGCTGGGAGGGTGGGCGCCCACCCTACTAAGCGCGTCCCTGTCTCCTGGGCCCCTGGTGGCCCTCCGGTACCCATCTTACGCTATATGAAGGCTTTTGCCTGAAAAAAAAATCATAAGCAAGCTTACGGGACAAAACTCCGCTGCCACGGCGGAACCTTGCGAGAACCAATATAGGGCTCGGGAGTATTCCGGAAACTTCCCTCAGGGAGGAAATCATCACCATCGTCATCACCAGCGATCCACTCATCGGGAGGGTCAATCTCCATCAACACCTTCACCGCACCATCTCATCTCAAAACCCTAGTTCATCTCTTGTATCCAATCTTGTATCAAAACCACAAATTGGTACCTGTGGGTTGCTAGTAGTGTTGATTACTCCTTGTAGTTGATGCTAATTGGTTTACTTGGTGGAAGATCATATGTTCAAATCCTTAATGCATATTAATACTCCTCGATCATGAACATGAATATGCTGCTGAGTAGTTATGTTTGTTCACGAGGACATGGGTGAAGTCTTGCTATTAGTAGTCATGTGAATTTGGTATTAGATTCGATATTTTGATGAGATGTATGTTGTCTCTCCTCTAGTCTTGTTATGTGAGCGTCGACTACATGACACTTCACCATTATTTGGGCCTAGAGGAAGGCATAGGGAAGTAATAAGTAGATGATGGGTTGCTAGAGTGACGAAGCATAAACCCTAGTTTATCGTTGCCGTTAGAGGGCGATTTGGATCCATATGTTTAATCTTGTGGTTAGGTTTACCTTAATACTTCTTTTGTAGTTGCGGACGCTTGGAATGAGGGTTAATCATAAGTGGGATGCTTATCCAAGTAAGGAAGTACCCAAGCACCGGTCCACCCACATATCAAATTATCAAAGTACGAGCGTGAATCATATGGCGTGATGAAAACTAACAGCGATAATTCCCATGTGTCCTCGAGGCGCTTTTCTCATTATAAGAAATTATGCGAGGTTGTCCTTTGCTACAAAAGTTGGGCCACCTTGCTGCACTTTATTTACTTTGATTGCTTGTTACCGTTACAAATTATCTTATCACAAAACTATCTGTTACCTACAATTTCAGTGCCTCGGAGAAAACCTTCTGAAAACGCTTGTCATTTCATACGCTCCTCGTTGGTTTCGATAATCTTACTTATCGAAAGGACTACGATACATCCCCTATACTTGTGGGTCATCAATGCCTACATTACATTGATGAATTAGAGGTAGTTCTGTGTCACCCTATGTTTTAACTATTGCATGATGAATTGCATCCTCCATAATTATCCATCATTGATCCATTGCCTACGAGCTTTTCACATATTGATCTTTGCTAGGTTACTTCTTCGTTGCCACTGTTACGATTGCTATAAAACTGCTACTGTTACGTTTGCCACCATTACCGTTACTTCCATACTACTTTGCTACTAAATACTTTGCTGCAGATATTAAATTTTGCACAAATGGTTGAATTGACAACTTCAATTGCTAATACTTGGGAATATTCTTTGGCTCCTTGTGCTGAATCAATAAATTTGGGTTGAATACTCTACCCCAAGCTGTTGCGATCCCATATACTTGTGGGTTATCAGGCCCTCGGCCGCCCTAGCGTAAGGCCATGCATGAGTGTGCTTTTCTCGGCGGGTTGATCGAGTTATTCGCCCAGCGAACGGCCCTCGAGTGCCTCCGCCTCACCACCATCATCGGTGGTTGCACTTAATAAGCGAAGCGCAGCCTTTGCCGTAGCTCCGTCGAGAACGAGCAATAAGCGATCGACTTCATCATCGTCTATGCCAAGCACAACCTTGGAGGCCATGGCGGCGGGCTCACCGGCTTTGAGGTTTCCCGGCGACCGAGCGAGATGGATGAATGGCGTGGAACCATCAAACTACTGCTCGGTTTCGCGAAGCGAGGAGCTCACGACGAGCTGATCCGCCAGCCTCCCCAAGTGGCGGCGACGGCTCATCTTTGCTTGCCCGTCTGGAGGAGCCATCCCATGGTGTAGTCCCGCCATGGCAGCCAGCCTGGCGTGACCCAATCAAGACCTCGGCAGCGTCTCGATGGCCTCTCTCGAACCTCGAGCACATCAATCAACGTCGAACCCGGTGAATAGGCGGAGAGAAGTGCGTGTGCGTTTTCGATCAGCGCCCGACAACCTCCTCCGGTCCAGCAGTGCGGCGGTCTCGGCGATGGCAAGCCGTGCTCGGTATTGGCGGGCCCCTACCTTTAGAGGTTGGATGCCCTACCTTGATAGTGAGTTGCGGCAAGTCCGTTGGCCATCCGTTCACGCGTTCATGCTAGAGATACATGAGAAATGCGGCGGGAGCCTAAATCCGGCGAGTTCCTAAGCATCTACATCATCGTTGTTGGGCTGCCGTGGGAAGAGTTGAGAAGGTGTTCGCCAACTACTTCCCTTTGGCCCTCAGGTCCAATGTAAGGTCTTAGTTGATGCACCTGCCGGATAACTCTATTTTGTCATGGGCAGACCTGTGCCACGAGTTCATTGGTGCCTTCACCGGTGGCCACCAGGAGCCAGACCGTCCTAGTACCTGCAGCTTCTCCAGCAAAAGGAAGGAGAAACCCTCCGTAAGTATTTATAGAGATTCAGCAAAGTTCATAAAAATATTCCAAATATCCATCCAACAGTTGTGATAGCTGCCTTCTAGTCCAATGTACACAATCGCTGGGTTCGTTCTAAGATGAACATGTGGTTGCCCAAGACTGTGAAGGAGCTGTACACTCTAGTGGATAAATGCGCTCGGATGGAGGAGGGAAGGAAGTTGCCCGGAGAGGAAGATTGCATCAATGTTGATTTAGAGGATGACAATGAATCAACCAGTCATAAGAAGAGCAAGAGCCAATCGAGCGGAGGGATGAGGCGTGATATTTGTTGAAGGTCGAGGAACCCCAAGTACTAGAAAGATTGCCAAGGCTGAGGTCCCCAACAAGGAGGCTGCGGTAATGCTGATTAGGCGGGAAGCTGCGGCTGCCAGAAGGCGAGAAGGCGATGGTGCCGTACTACAAATCCATCGGACCAAGGGCCATGACCTTCAAGAGTGCTATCGAGGTTGAGCGGTTGGTCAAGAGATAGAAAAGCTGAGTCGAAGCGTCACAAGGATAAAAGTCGAGAATGCGGCTGGCGGCAAGGAAATTTGAGTGGCGAACAAATCGCCCGACAAACACTTTTGGAGCAAAGGAAAACCTGCGGTCGGGAAAAGGAAGCTGTAATGATGAGGCTGATGGAGGGATGAAGAGAAGCGAGTGAGCAAGAGTTTGAAGGCCGCGATACCGTGCGTTGGCGGGGTGCATCTCGCACACCTCCTGCCTGACTCAAGCAATGGGCGAGAAGTCAATGCCGTGGAACCAGCGCCAGAGCCGAAGCCGTTCAAATGGTCCCATACACCCATCATCTTTGATGAGGAGGATCATCCTGGCCGTACCACTATAGTAGGGTGAGTGGCATTGTTGGCCTCGCCAAAAATTCGCAACCTCAAGGTCACAAGATGTTGGTGAACGGTGGGGCCAGACTGAATCTGATTTCCACAGCAGTTATGAGCAAGCTTTAGATAGTAGAGGAAGAGCTAGAGGTTCGAGCGCGTTTCAAGGAGTTAATCCGGCGAGTCATCCTAAGGGAAGATCACGTTGCGGTAACATTTGGGGAGAACGAACTACGGACCAAGAAGATTGTTTTTGGCGTGGTTGATCTCCCCACAGCGTACAATGGGATTCTTTGATGCCCGGCTCTGGCTAAATTCATGGCGGCATCCCACTATGCCTACAACACCACGAAGATGCAGGGCGCTAGGGTTTATCACCATCCCATCGGATGAGAAGGATGCTATCATTTGCATGGACAAGATGTACCGGGGCGGTGGCGGCGAGGCGACAACGACAGCAGTTCCTCAAGGAAGTAAAGGAAAGAAGAAGGATTGTTGGACCTCCGGCAAGGAGTCAGGAGCGTGCCCCACGAGTGCACAACACCCGTTGACGACATGCGAGTGTTCCAACACAATAGGTCCAAGGTTACTACTCCACAAGAAAAGGGTCCCGGCGAGCTGGCTAGCATTGATGGTACTTTCACTATCGGCGCCACCCTCAATGACAAATAGGAAAGCACGCTTGTTTCCTTCCTCGGTGAATATCGAT
>JAHHZJ010003271.1:0-83713 GCA_021437245.1 Aegilops speltoides
AATGATGAAACTTGAATTTTTTTTTGTTGGGGATGAAAAGTAGTTTGACGGTGATTTTCCGCATTGTAGATGAGGTCGTGTGATTCATCTTTCATGGACAATTCCTCGTCGGATGATGACTTTGATTTGAACGAAGAAGAGAACACATTGCAATGCTAGTGGAGCATGGTGGTTTCGTATATGGTCGTGCGTTAATTCGGAGAGAACGGGTTGATGCGCACAAGAGGTTGATGCGCAACAACTTCGGTTCACCACCCATTTTTCGGGAGAGGTACTTTCACCGCCGGTTCAAAATGTTCAAAGACTTGTTCATTCACATTTGCAATTCCGTGAAGCAGCATGATCGATCCTTCCAGCAGAGGAGGAATTGTGCAGGGCTGATCATTAGATGTTTTATTTCAATTTGTGCAGCTGAACAGCGGTTGTACAGCAGCTCAACAATAGCTATAGCAGTCGCGCGGTGGGCCGCCGGTTTTGCATCTCTAGTTTGCATCTTTTATTGGAGTTGCTCTTTTACATCTCCGTTTTGCATCTTTCTGTTGGAGTTGGCCCTTTTTTTGGACATGCAAAGCATTTTTTGGAGATGTAAATTTTTACGTCTCCAAATTTGCATCTTCTATTGAAGTTGGAGATGTAAAACAGGAGATGTAAAAATTTACATTTACATCTGCAAAAAAGATGCAACTCCAACGGATGATGCATATTGGAGATGTAAAAGAGCAACTCCAATAGATGATGCAAAATGGAGATGTAAAAAACTAGTGTGTGGCGGCCGAATCGGGGTGGCGGCAGTGGGGTCGGCGGCAGCGTGACGCGATTCAGAGCTGCGGAGGAGCGTCGGGAGGGGGCGCTCGGTGAAGGAAATATGCCCTAGAGGCAATAATAAAGTTATTATTTATTTCCTTATTTCATGATAAATGTTTATCATTCATGCTAGAATTGTATTAACCGGAAACATGATACATGTGTGAATGCATAGACAAACAAACATGTCACTAGTATGCCTCTACTAGACTAGCTTGTTAATCAAAGATGGTTATGTTTCCGACCATGAACAAGGAGTTGTTATTTGATTAACAAGGTCACATCATTAGTAGAATGATCGATTGACATGACCCATTCCTTAGCTTAGCACGATCGTTTAGTATGTTGCTCTGCTTTTATCCATGACTTATACATGTTCCGTAACTATGAGATTATGCAACTCCGTTTACGGAGGAACACTTTGGTGCTACCAAGCGTCCTAGCGTAAGCTGGGTGATTATAAAGGAGTACTACAGGTGTCTCCAAAGGCAGATGTTGGGTTGGCGTATTTGAGATTAGGTTTTGTCACTCCGATTGTCGGAGAGGTATCTCTGGGCCCTCTCGGTAATGCACATCTTTGAAGCCTTGCAAGCACTACAACTAATGAGTTAGTTGTGAGATGATGTATTACGGAGCGAGTAAAGAGACTTGCGATAGCGAGATTGAACTAGGTATTGGATACCGACGATCGAATCTCGGGCAAATGTATACCGATGACAAAGGAACAACGTATGTTGTTATGCGGTTTGACCGATAAAGATCTTCGTAGAATATGTAGGAACCAATATGGGCATCCAGGTCCGCTGTTGGTTATTGACCGTGAATGGTTCTAGGTCATGTCTACATTGTTCTCGAACCGTAGGAGTCCTTACACTTAAGTTTTGATGGCGGTTATTATGAGTTTATGTATTTTGATGTATCGAAGGAGTTGAGTCCGGATGTGATCACGGACATGACGAGAGTCTCGGAATGGTCGAGACATAAAGATTGATATATTGGAAGCCTATGTTTGGAGTTGGAATGGTTCGGTAGCAGCGAAATTCTGAGATGCTGGGAGGTTACGGAACCCCGGGAGGTAAATGGGCCTCGATGGGCCTTAGTGGAAAAGGAGGGCAGCCCAAGGCTGGCAGCGCCTCCCCTTCCTAGTCCTACTAGGACTAGGAGAAGGGGCAGCCCCTCTCTCTCTTTCCCCCCTCAGGAATCCTAGTTGGACTAGGATTGGGGAATCCTACTCCCGGAGGAGTAGGACTCCTGGCAGCGCCCTCCTTTGGCCGGCCCCTCCCCTTGGCTCCTTTATATCACGGGGCAGGGGGCACTTTGGAACACACAAGTTGATCGTGAGATCGTTCCTTAGCTGTGTCGGTGCCCCCTCCACCATATTCCACCTCGGTTATACCGTCATGAAGCTTAAGCGAAACCCTGTGATGAAACATCAAGATCGTCCTGCGCCGTCGTCTTGTGGAACTCTCCCTCGACACTCGGCTGGATCGGATCTGAGGGGCGTCATCGAGCTGTCGTGTGTCAAGAACTCGGGCGTCGAATGTGGCGCCGGGATCGGTCGGATCGCGAGGAGAGCGTCGACTACTTCCTCTACGTTGTGATCGCTTCGCTTCGGGTCTACAAGGGTATGTAGACAACACTCTCCCCTCTCGTTGCTATACATCACCATGATCTTGCGTGTGCGTAGGAAAATTTTGAAATTACTCGTTCCCCAGCAGTGGTATCGAGCCTAGGTTTTTCTATGGTTTGATGTTTTGCAGAGTAGAACACAAGTGAGTTGTGGGCGATACAAGTCATACTACCTACCAGCATGTCATACTTTGGTTCAGCGGTATTGTGAGATGAAGCGGCCGAGACCGACATTACAGCGTGCGCTTCTGAGACTGGTTTCACCGCTTCTGAGCACTCGTTGCTTAAAGGTGGTGGTGGGTGCTCTCTCTCACTTTAGTTGAACCGAGTGTGGCTCGCCGGTCCTTGAGAAGGTTAAAGCGGAGTCTATTTGTGAAATATCGTTGTGGTTTTGATGCGTGGGTGAGGCTGGTTCTTGCTTAAGCCCATAGCAGCCACGTAAAATTTGCAACAACAAAGTAGAGGGCGTCTAACTTGTTTTTGCAGGGCATGTTGTGATGTGATATGGTCAAGGCGTGATGCTATATTTTATTGTATGAGATGATCATGTTTTGTAACGAAGTTATCGGCAATGGCAGGAGCCATATGGTTGTCGCTTTATTGTATGCAATGCAATATACTGTAATGCTTTACTTTATCACTAAGCGGTAGAGATAGTCGTAGAAGCATAAGTTTGGCGAGGCGACAACGATGCTACGATGGAGATCAAGGTGTCGCGCCGGTGGCGATGGTGATCATGGTGGTGCTGCAAGATGGGGATCGTGAAGCACAAGATGATGATGACCATATCATATCACTTATATTGATTTGCATGTGATGTTTATCCTTTTATGCATCTTATCTTGCTTTGATTGGCGGTAGCATTATAAGATGATCTCTCACTAAATTATCAAGAAGTGTTCTCCCGGTATGCACCGTTGCCAAAGTTAAATCGTGCCCGGACACCGCGTGATGATCGGGTGTGATAAGCTCTCGTCCATCTACAGCGGGTGCAAGCCAGTTTTGCACCGAGAATACTCGGGTTATACTTGGCGAGCCTAGCATATGCGAGATATGGCCTCGGAACACGGAGACCGAAAGGTCGGCGTGAATCATATAGTAGATATGATCAACATAAGATGTTCACCATTGAAAACTACTCCATTTCACGTGATGATCGGTTATGGTTTAGTTGATTTGGATCACGTGATCACTTGGATGACTAGAGATGTCTTTCTAAGTGGGAGTTCTTAAGTAATATGATTAATTGAACTTAAATTTATCATGAACTTAGTACTGATAGTATCTTGCTTGTTTATGTTTGATTGTAGATAGATGGCTCGTCTTTGTTGTTCCGTTGAATTTTAATCGTTCCTTGAAAGCAAAGTTGAAAGATGATGGTAGCAATTACGGATTGGGTCCGTAACGAGATCATCCTCATTGCTGCCTGGAAGAGCTACGTCTGGATGCACCGCTAGGTGCAGAACTTCTTCTTTGGAGCAACACCGGATGTTGTGAGCGTCTGGCGAGCAAAGCTGATGACTACTCTATAGTTCGATGTGCCATGCTACGGCTTAGAACCGGGACTTCAACGGCGTTTTGAGCGTCATGGAGCATATGAGATGTTCGAGAGTTGAAGTTAATATTCAACAGAATGCCGGATTGAGAGATATGAAGTCTCCAATAAGTTCTATAGCTGCAAGATGGAGAGAAGAGTTACATTAGTGAGCATATACTCGGAATGTCGGGTACTACAATCACTTGACACAATTGGGAGTTAATCTTCCGGATGATTGTGTCATTGACGAATTCTCAATCACGCCACCAAGCTACAAAGGCTTCGTGATGAACTATAATATGCAAGGGTTAGTAAAGACTATACAGGCTCTTACATGATGCTAAAGGCTGCGGAGGTAGAAATCAGAAGGAGCATCAAGTGTTGATGGTCAATAAGACCACTAGTTTCAAGAAGAAAGGCAAAGGGAAGAAGAAGGGAATCTCAAGAAGAACAGCAAGCAAGTTCTGCTCGGGAGAAAAAACCCAAGTCGGCCTAAACACTGGCGAGAGTGCTTCTCTGCAAGCGGTAGTCCTTTGAGCGGAACTGCCCCAAGTATTTGGCGGATAAGAAGGATGGCAAGGTGAACAAAGGTATATGTGATATACATGTTATTGATGTGTACCTTACTAGAGCTCATGATGCTTTTGGGTATTTGATCTGGTTACATTGCTAATATTTGCAACTTCGAAGCAGGGACTACTGGATTAGCGAACAACGGCAAGGGCGAGGTGGCGATCGGCGTGGGAAATGGTTCCAAAGTCGATGTGATCGCGATCGACACGCTACCTCTACATCTACCTTGGGATTAGTTTTAGACCTAAATAATTGTTATTTGGTGCTGCGTTGAGCATGAACATTATATCTGGATCTTGTTTGATGCGAGGCGGTTATTCATTTAAATCGAGAGAATAATGGTTGTTCTATTTATATGAGTAATATCTTTTATGGTCATGCACCCTTGAGGTGGTCTATTTTGATGAATCTCGATAGTAGTGATACACATATTCATAATGTTGAAACCAAAAGATCGAGTTGATAATGAAAGTGCAACTTATTTGTGTACTTGCCGTTTAGGTCATATCGGTTAAAGCGCATGAAGAAACTCCATCTTGATGGACTTTTGGAGTCACTTGATTATGAATCACTTGGCACTTGCGAACCGTGCCTCATGGGCAAGATGACTAGAACACCGTTCTCGGTACTATGGAAAACAGCAGTTTGTTGGAAATCATACATACTGAGATGTATGTGGTCCGATGAATGTTGAGGCTCGTGGCGGATATCGTTATTTTCTCACCTTCACGAGATGACTTAAGCGGATATGGGTATATCTACTTAATGAAACATAAGTCTGAAACGTTTGAAAAGTTCAAAGAATTTGAGTGAAGTTGAAAATCATCGTAACAAGAAAATTAAGTTTCTCGATCGATCGTGGAGGTGAATATTTGAGTTCTGAGTTTGGTCTACATTTGAAACAATGCGGAATAGTTTAGCAACTCCATACCGGAACACCACAGCGTAATGGTGTGTCGAGCGTCGTGTCGTACTTTACTAGATATGGTGCGATCTATGATGTCTCTTCTGATTTACCGCTATCGTTTTGGGGTTATGCTCTAGAGGCGGCCGCATTCACCTGAATAGAACACCGTCAAAATCCGTTGAGGCGACACCTTATGAACTATGGTTTAGCAAGAAACCAAAGTTGTCGTTTCTTAAAGTTTGGGGATCGATGCTTATGTGAAAAAGCTTCAACTGATAAGCTCGAACCCAAATCGAATGTGTCTTCATAGGATACCCAAAGGAGGCAGTTGGGTACACCTTCTATCACAGATCCGAAGGCAAGACATTCGTTGCTAAGAATGGATCCTTTCTAGAAGGAGTTTCTCTCGAAAGAAGTGAGTGGGAGGAAAGTGGAACTTGATGAGGTTGTAGTACCTTCTCCCTTACTTGAAAGTAGTTAAATCGCGAAACCGGTTTACGAGACACTACACCAAGTAGTGAGGAAGTTGATGATGTTGATCATGAAACTTGAGATCAAGTTACTCTGAGAACCTCGTAGATCAACGAGTAAGATCCGCTTTTGAGTGAATGCGGTAATCCTGTTGCGGAAGTCATGCTACTAGATCATGATGAACCTCGAACTATGAAGAAGCGATGGTGAGCCAGATTCATAAAATGGCTTGAGGCCATGAAATCGAGATGGGATCCATGTATGAAAACAAAGTGTGGACTTTGGTTGACTTGCCGGTAGGCAAGCAATAGAAAACAAGTGGATCTTCAAGAAGAAAATTGTTGTGCGGTAATATTCTTGTCTATAAAGCTCGACTTATGCAAAGGTTTCGACAAGTTCAAGGGATTGACTACGATGAGACCTTCTCACCCGTAGCGATGCTTAAGTCCGTCCGAATCATGTTAGCAATTGCGCATTTTATGATTATGAAATTTGGCAAATGGATGTAAAGCGCATTCTGAATGGATTTACGGAAGAAGAGTTGTATATGATGCAACGAGAAGGTTTTATCGATCCAAGGGAGCTAACAAAGTGTGCAAGCTCCAGCGATCCATATATGGACTGGTGCAAGCATCTCGGAGTTGGAATAAGCGCTTTGATAGTGTGATCAAAGCATTTGGGTTTATCTGAGACTTTTGGAGAAGCTTTGTATTTACAAGAAAGTGAGTGGGAGCTCTGTAGCATTTACGATATTATATGTGGATGACATATTGCTGATCGGAAATGATATAGAATTCTGGATAGCATAAAGGGATACTTGAATAAGAGTTTTTCAATGAAAGACCTCGGTGAAGCTGCTTACATATTAGGCATTAAGATCTATAGAGATAGATCAAGGCGCAATTGGACTTTCACAAAGTACATACCTTGATAAAGTTTTGAAGAAGTTCAAAATGGATCAAGCAAAGAAAGGGTTCTTGCACTGTGTTACAAGGTGTGAAGTTGAGTCGGACTCAATGCCCGACCACTGCGAGAAGATAGAGAAAATGAAAGATGTTCCTATGCTTCAGCCATAGGCTCTATCATGTATGCAATCTTGTGTACAGGACTGATGTGTGCCTTGCTATAAGCCTAGAGGAGGTACCAAAGTAATCGAGTGGATCCTTTGGACAGCGGTCAAGAACATCTGAAATACGAAAAGGACTAAGGATATGTTTCTCGTATATGGAGGTGACAAAGAGCTCATCGTGGCAGTTACGTTGATGCAAGCTTTGACACGATCCAGACGATTCTAAATCGCAGACGGATCGTATTTACACTAAGCGGAGGAGCTGTCGGTTGGTGCGAGTTCTAAACAAAGCGTCGTGGCGGGATCTACATGTGAAGCGGAATACATAGCAGCCGGGCAGCTAATGAAGATGCGGATGAAGGAGTTCATATCCGATCTAGGTGTCATACCTAGTGCATCGGGTCAATGAAAATCTTACGTGACAATCTTGGAGCAATTGCCTTAGCAAAGAATCCAGATTTCACAAGAGGACCAAGCACATCAAGGCGCTTCAATTCCATCGGGACTTAGTCGGTGGAGACATAGAGATTTGCAAGATACATACGGATCTGAATGTTGCGAGACCGTTGACTAAGCCTCTTCCACGAGCAAAACATGATCAGCACCAAGACTCCATGGGTGTTAGAATCATTCTTGTGTAATCTAGATTATTGACTCTAGTGCAAGTGGGAGGCTGAAGGAAATATGCCTAGAGGCAATAATAAAGTTATTATTTATTTCCTTATTTCATGATAAATGTTTATCATTCATGCTAGAATTGTATTAACCGGAAACATGATACATGTGTGAATGCATAGACAAACAAACATGTCACTAGTATGCCTCTACTAGACTAGCTTGTTAATCAAAGATGGTTATGTTTCCGACCATGAACAAGGAGTTGTTATTTGATTAACAAGGTCACATCATTAGTAGAATGATCGATTGACATGACCCATTCCTTAGCTTAGCACCACGATCGTTTAGTATGTTGCTCTGCTTTTATCCATGACTTATACATGTTCTGTAACTATGAGATTATGCAACTCCGTTTACGGAGGAACACTTTGGGTGCTACCAAGCGTCTAGCGTGCTGGGTGATTATAAAGGAGTACTACTGGTGTCTCCAAAGGCAGATGTTGGGTTGGCGTATTTGAGATTAGGTTTTGTCACTCCGATTGTCGGAGAGGTATCTCTGGGCCCTCTCGGTAATGCACATCACTGAAGCCTTGCAAGCACTACAACTAATGAGTTAGTTGTGAGATGATGTATTACGGAGCGAGTAAAGAGACTTGCGTAGCGAGATTGAACTAGGTATTGGATACCGGCGATCGAATCTCGGGCAAGTAACATACCGATGACAAAGGGAACAACGTATGTTGTTATGCGGTCGACCGATAAAGATCTTCGTAGAATATGTAGGAACCAATATGGGCATCAGGTCCGCTGTTGGTTATTGACCGTGAATGGTTCTAGGTCATGTCTACATTGTTCTCGAACCGTAGGGTCCGCACACTTAAGGTTTCGATGGCGGTTATTATGAGTTTATGTATTTTGATGTATCGAAGGAGTTGAGTCCGGATGTGATCACGGACATGACGAGGAGTCTCGGAATGGTCGAGACATAAAGATTGATATATTGGAAGCCTATGTTTGGAGTTGGAATGGTTCGGCGAGCGGGAATTCAGAATGGGAGGTTACGGAACCCCGGGAGGTAAATGGGCCTCGATGGGCCTTAGTGGAAAGAGGAGGGGCAGCCCAAGGCTGGGCGCGCCTCCCCTTCCTAGTCCTACTAGGACTAGGAGAGGGCGCCCCCTCTCTCTTTTTCCCCTCAGGAATCCTAGTTGGACTAGGATTGGGGGAATCCTACTCCCGGAGGAGTAGGACTCCTGGCAGCGCCCTCCTTTGGCCGGCCCCCTCCCCTTGGCTCCTTTATATCTGAGGCAGGGGGCACTTTGGAACACACAAGTTGATCGTGAGATCGTTCCTTAGCGTGTGCGGTGCCCCCTCCACCATATTCCACCTCGGTTATACCGTCGCGAAGCTTAAGCGAAGCCCTGCGCAGTGAAACATCAAGATCGTCCTGCCGCGCGTCGTCTTGTGGAACTCTCCCTCGACACTCGGCTGGATCGGATCTGAGGGCGTCATCGAGCTGTCGTGTGTCAAGAACTTCAGGCGTCGAGAATGGCGCCGGGATCGGTCGGATCGCGAGGAGAACGTCGACTACTTCCTCTCGTTGTGATCGCTTCGCCGGGTCTACAAGGGTATGTAGACAACACTCTCCCCTCTCGTTGCTATACATCACCATGATCTTGCGTGTGCGTAGGAAAATTTTTGAAATTACTACGTTCCCCAACACTCGGCGCTACTAGCGGCCGGCTTCACGCAGCAAGAAGAACGGTGGAGGCGGGCGGCCGTCGGGCGGGCAGTGTGGCGCGCCTCCCCTACCTCCGGCGGTGGATCGATGCTAGGAACATGCTCAGCCCGTCCACGACTGCGCCGTGGAAACAATTCTGACAGAGCGGACCTCGTGAAGCCGGTTGGCGGCTTTGAGGATAGCTGCGCTACTCCGTGAGCAAGCGGCGAGACAGGGCGGCGAGGCAGTGAGGTCGGAGGTGAAGGAAATATGCCCTAGAGGCAATAATAAAGTTATTATTTATTTCCTTATTTCATGATAAATGTTTATTATTCATGCTAGAATTGTATTAACCGGAAACATGATACATGTGTGAATACATAGACAAACATAACGTCACTAGTATGCCTCTACTTGACTAGCTCATTAATCAAAGATGGTTATGTTTCCTAACCATAGACATGTGTTGTCATTTGATTAACGGGACCACATCATTAGGAGAATGATGTGATTGACATGACCCATTCCATTAGCATAGCACTTGATCGTTTAGTATGTTGCTATTGCTTTCTTCATGACTTATACATATTCCTGTAACTATGAGATTATGCAACTCCCGTTTACGGAGAACACTTTGTGTGCTATCAAGCGTCACAATGTAGCTGGGTGATTATAAAGGAGCTCTCAGGTGTCTCGAAGGTACATGTTGGGTTGGCGTATTTGAGATTAGGTTTTCTCCTCCGATTGTCGGAGAGGTATCTCTGGGCCCTCTTGGTAATGCACATCACTATAAGCCTTGCAAGCAATGTAGCTAATGAGTTAGTTCGGAATGATGCTTTACATAACGAGTAAAGAGACTTGCGGTAGCGAGATTGAACTAGGTATTGGATACCGGCGATCGAATCTCGGGCAAGTAACATACCGATGACAAAGGGAACAACGTATGTTGTTATGCGTTTTGACCGATAAAGATCTTCGTACAATATGTAGGAGCCAATATGAGCATCGAGGTTCGCTATTGGTTATTGACCGGAAACAGTTCTAGGTCATGTCTACATAGTTCTCGAACCCGTAGGGTCCCATGCGCAACAACGTTACGATGGCGGTCATATTATGAGTTTATGAGTTTTGATGTACCGAAGGAGTTGAGTCCGGATGAGATCGGGGACATGACGAGGAGTCTCGAAATGGTCGAGGCGTAAAGATCGATATATTGGACGACCATATTCGTGTTGGGGAGCGTAGTAATTTCAAAAATTTTCTCCCGCGCGCAAGATCATGGTGATGTATAGCGAGAGGAGAGTGTTGTCTACATACCCTTGTAGACCGAAGCGGAGCGATCTGGCGTAGAGGAAGTAGTCGTCGTTCTCCTCGCGATCCGACCGATCCGGCGCCGTTACTCCGGCGCCCCGAGTTCTTGACACCGTACAGCTCGATGGCGTCCCTCGTACTCGATCCAGCCGAGTGTCGAGGAGAGTTCGTCGACCTGACGGCGTGGTGGCGATCTTGATGTTTCACCGCGAGGGCTTCGCCTAAGCTTGCGACAGTATAACGAGGTGGAATATGGTGGAGGGGCGCTGCACGGCTGAGAGCGATCTAAAGATCAACTTGTGTGTTCCAAGGTGCCCCCCTGCCCCGTATATAAAGGAGCCAGGGGGGGGCGGCGGCCAGGAGGCGGCCGGGAGTCCTACTCCCTCGGGAGTAAGATTCCCCCAATCCTAGTTGGACTAGGATTCCCGGAGGAAGAGAGAGAGGGGGCGGCCCTTCTCCTAGTCCTAGTAGGACTAGGGAAGGGGGGGCCTGGCGCCCTCCTAGGGCTGCCTTCTCCTTTCCACTAAGGCCCATCGAGGCCCATTTACCTCCGGGGGTTCGGTAACCTCCGGTACTCGGTAAATTCCGTTTCGCCGGAACCATTCGAACTCCAAACATAGGCTTCAATATATCAATCTTTATGTCTCGACCATTTGAGACTCCTCGTCATGTCGTGATCACATCGGGACTCGAACTTCTTGGTACATCAAAATACATAAACTCATAATAAGCATCATTGAAACCTTAAGCGTGCGGACCCTACGGTTCGAGAACAATGTAGACATGACCTAGAACTATTCACGGTCAATAACCAACAGCGGGACCTGGATGCCCATATTGGTTCCTACATATTCTCTGAAGATCTTTATCGGTCGGACCGCATAACAACATCGTTGTTCCCTTTGTCATCGGTATGTTACTTGCCGAGATTCGATCGTCGGTATCAATACCTAGTTCAATCTCGTTACCAGCAAGTCTCTTTACTCGTTCCGTAATACATCATCTCACAACTAACTCATTAGTTGTAGTGCTTGCAAGGCTTGATGATGTGCATTACGAGAGGGCCGAGAGATACCTCTCCGACAATCGGAGTGACAAAACCTAATCTCGAAATCGCCAACCCAACATTTGCCTTTGGAGACACTGTAGTACTCCTTTATAATCACCCGATTCGTTGTGGCGTTTGGTAGCACCAAAGTGTTCCTCCGTAGCAGGAGTTGCATAATCTCATAGTTACGGGAACATGTATATGTCATGGATAAAAGCGGTAGCAACATACTAAATGATCGTGTGCTAAGCTAAGGGAATGGGTCATGTCAATCAGATCATTCTACTAATGATGTGACCCCATTAATCAAATAACAACTCCTTGTTCATGGTTAGGAAACATAACCATCTTTGATTAACAAGCTAGTCTAGTAGAGGCATACTAGTGACATGTTGTTTTGTCTATGCATTCACACATGTATCATGTTTCGGTTAATACAATTCTAGCATGAATGATAAACATTTATCATGAAATAAGGAAATAAATAATAACTTTATTATTGCCTCTAGGGCATATTTCCTTGAGTCTCCCACTTGCACTAGAGTCAATAATCTAGATTACATAGTAATGATTCTAACACCCATGGAGTCTTGGTGCTGATCATGTTTTGCTCGTGGAAGAGGCTTAGTCAATGGAGTGCGCAACATTGAGATCCGTATGTATCTTGCAAATCTCTATGTCTCCCGTCTGGACTAAGTCCGGATGGAATTGAAGCGTCTCTTGATGTGCTTGGTCCTCTTGTGAAATCTGGATTCCCGCTAAGGCAATGGCTCGATATTGTCACGAAGATTTTCATTGGACCCGATGCACTAGGTATGACACCTAGATCGGATATGAACTCCTTCATCGAGACTCCTTCATTAGCTGCTTCGAAGCTGCTATGTATTCCGCTTCACATGTAGATCCCTTCTGACGCTTTGTTTAGAACTGCACCAAGCGGCAGCTCCTCCGTTTAGTGTAAATCGTATCCGGTCTGCGATTTAGAATCGTCCGGGATCGGTGTCAAAACTTGCATCAACGTAACCGTTTACGATGAGCTCTTTGTCACCTCCATATCTGAAAACATATCCTTAGTCCTTTTCGGTATTTCGGGATGTTCTTGACCGCTGTCGATGATCCACTCTGGATTACTTTGGTACCTTCTGCTAGGCTTATAGCAAGGCACACATCAGTGCGGTACAGCATTGCATACATGATAGAGCCTATGGCTGAAGCATAGGAACATCTTTCATTTTCTCTCTATCTTCTGCGGTGGTGGGGCATTGAGTCGACTCAACTTCACACCTTGTAACACGAGGCAAGAACCCTTTCTTTGCTTGATCCATTTTGAACTTCTTCAAAACTTTGTCAAGGTATGTGCTTTGTGAAAGTCAATTAAGCGTCTTGATCTATCTCTATAGATCTTAATGCCCAATATGTAAGCAGCTTCACGAGGTCTTTCATTGAAAAACTCTTATTCAAGTATCCCTTTATGCTATCGAGAAATTCTATATCATTTCCGATCAGCAATATGTCATCCACATATAATATCGAAATGCTCTGAGCTCCACTCACTTTCTTGTAAATCTGAGGCTTCTCCAAAAGTGCTGTACAAACCCAAATGCTTTGATCACACTATCAGCGTTTATTCAACTCGAGATGCTTGCACCAGTCCATATATGGATCATTTGGAGCTTGCACACTTTGTTAGCTCCTTTGGATCGATAAAACCTTACGGTTGCATCATATACAACTCTTCTTCGAAATCCATTCAGGAATGCAGTCTTTACATCCATTTGCCAAATTTCATAATCATAAAATCGGCAATTGCTAACATGATTCGGACGGACTTAAGCATCGCTTCTGGTGAGAAGGTCTCATCGTAGTCAATCCCTTGAACTTGTCGAAAACCTTTTGCGACAAGTCGAGCTTATAAACGATAACATTACCGTCGGCGTCGGTCTTCTTCTTGAAGATCCACTTGTTTTCTATTGCTTGCCTACCCTCGGGCAAGTCAACCAAAATCCACACTTTGTTTTCATACATGGATCCCATCTCAGATTTCATGGCCTCAAGCCATTTTGCGGAATCTGGGCTCACCATCGCTTCTTCATAGTTCGTGGGTTCATCATGATCTAGTAGCATGACTTCGAACAGGATTACCGTACCACTCAGTGCGGATCTTACTCTGGTTGATCTCGAGGTTCTGCGGTAACTTGATCTGAAGTTTCATGATCAACATCATCAACTTCCTCGCTACTTGGTGTAGATGTCTCGAAACCGTTTCTGCGACGAACTACTTTCAAGTAAGGGAGAAGGTACTATTACCTCATCAAGTTCTACTTTCCTCCCACTCACTTCTTTGAGAAAACTCCTTCTCTAGAAAGGATCCATTCTTAACAACGAATGTTTTGCCTTGGATCTGTGATAGAAGGTGTACCCAACTGTTTCCTTTGGGTATCCTATGAAGACACATTTCTCCGATTTGGGTTCGAGCTTATCGAGGTTGAAGCTTTTCACATAAGCATCGCATCCCCAAACTTTAAAGCGACAACTTTGGTTTCTTGCCAAACCACAGTTCATAAGGTGTCGTCTCAGCAGTTTCGACGGTGTTCTATTCGGTGTGAATCGGCCGTCTCTAGAGCATAACCCCAAAGCGATAGCGGTAAATCTGTAAGAGACATCATAGATCGTACCATATCTAGTAAAATACGATTCTGACGTTCGGACACACCATTACGTTGTGGTGTTCGGGTGGCGTGAGTTGAAACTATTCGCATTGTTTCAAATGTAGACCAAACTCGTAACTCAAATATTCACCTCCACGATCGGATCGTAGAAATTTAATTTTCTTGTTACGATGATTTTCAACTTCACTCTGAAATTCTTTGAACTTTTCAAGCGTTTGGACTTATGTTTCATTAAGTAGATATACCCATATCTGCTTAAGTCATCTGTGAAGGTGAGAAAATAACGATATCCGCCACGAGCCTCAACATTCATTGGACCACATACATGTATGTATGATTTCCAACAAATCCGTTGCTCTCTCCATAGTACCGGAGAAGCGGTGTTCTAGTCATCTTGCCCATGAGGCACGGTTACATAAGTGCCAAGTGATTCATAATCAAGTGACTCCAAAAGTCCATCGATATGGAGTTTCTTCATCGCTTTACACCGATATGACCTAAGCGGCGATTGCCACAAATAAGTTGCACTTTCGTTATCAACTCTGCATCTTTTGGTTTCAACATTATGAATATGTGTATCACTACTATCGAGATTCATCGAAATAGACCACTCCTCAAGGGTGCATGACCATAAAAGATATTACTCATATAAATAGAACAACCATTATTCTCGATTTAAATGAATAACCGTCTGCATCAAACAAGATCCAGATATAATGTTCATGCTCAGCGCGGGCACCAAATAACAATTATTTGGGTCTAAAACTAATCCGAAGGTAGATGTAGAGGTAGCGTGCCGACCGCGATCACATCGACTTTGGAACCATTTCCCAGCGCATCGTCACCTCGTCCTTTGCGAGTTAAGCAATCCGTAGTCCTGTTTGAGTTGCAAATATTAGCAGCAGAACCGATATCAAATACCAGTGCTACTACGAGCTCTAGTAAGGTACACATCAATAACATGTATATCACATATACCTTTGTTCACCTTGCCATCCTTCTTATCCGCCAAATACTTGGGGCAGTTCCGCTTCCGATGACCGATCGCTTGCGGTAGAAGCACTCGATTTCAGGTTTAGGGCGGACTTGGGTTTCTTCTCTGAGCGACAACTTGCTGCTTTGTTCTTCTTGAATTCCTTTCTTCTTCCTTTGCCTTTCTTCTTGAAACTAGTGGTCTTATTGACCATCAACACTTGATGCTCCTTCTTGATTTCTACCTCCATGACTTTTAGCATTGCGAAGAGCTCGGTATAGTTTTCACTAACCCTTGCATATTATAGTTCATCACGAAGCTTTTGTAGCTTGGTGGCGGTGATTGGAGAATTACATCAATGACACAATCATCGGAAGATTAACTCCCAATTGTGTCAAGTGATTGTAGTACCCGGACATTACGAGTATATGCTCACTATGAACTGTTCTCCTCCATCTTGCAGCTATAGAACTTATTGGAGACTTCATATCTCTCAATCCGGGCATTACTTTGGAATATCAACTTCAACTCTGGAACATCTCATATGCTCCATGAGCGTTCAAAAGCGTCGTTGAAGCCCGGTTCTAAGCCGTAAAGCATGGCACCTTGAACTATAGAGTAGTCATCGACTTTGCTCGCGAGACGTTCTTAACGTCGTCGGTTACATCTGCATCGAGCTGTCACCTAGCGGTGCATCGGGGCGTAACTCTTACGTGCAGCAATGAGGATGATCCTCAAATTCGGACCCGATCCGTGTAATTGCTACCATCATCTTTCAACTTTGCTTTCTCAAGGAGCATTAAAATTCAGCGGAACAACGGCACGAGCCATCTATCTACAATCAAACATAAACAAGCAAGATACTATCGGTACTAAGTTCATGATAAATTTAAGTTCAATTAATCATATTACTTAAGAACTCCCACTTAGAAAGACATCTCTCTAGTCATCTAAGTGATCACGTGATCCAAATCAACTAAACCATAACCGATCATCACGTGAAATGGAGTAGTTTTCAATGGTGAACATCTTATGTTGATCATATCTACTATATGACTCACGCTCGACCTTTCGGTCTCCGTGTTCGAGGCCATATCTGCATATGCTAGGCTCGTCAAGTATAACCGAGTATTCTGCGTGTGCAAAACTGGCTTGCACCCGTTGTAGATGGACGTAGAGCTTATCACACCCGATCATCACGTGGTGTGCAGGCACGACGAACTTTGGCAGCGGTGCATACTCGGGAGAACACTTCTTGATAATTTAGTGAGAGATCATCTTATAATGCTACCGTCGATCAAAGCAAGATAAGATGCATAAAGGATAAACATCACATGCAAATCAATATAAGTGATATGATATGGTCATCATCATCTTGTGCTTCATGATCTCCATCTTGCGGCACCACCATGATCACCATCGTCACCGGTAGCGACACCTTGATCTCCATCGTAGCATCGTTGTCGTCTCGCCAAACTTATGCTTCTCGACTATCGCTACCGCTTAGTGATAAAGTAAAGCATTACGAAGCGATGCATTGCATACAATAAGCGACAACCATATGGCTCCGCCGATTGCCGATAACCGGTTACAAAACATGATCATCTCATACAATAAAATATAGCATCACGTCTTGACCATATCACATCACAACATGCCTGCAAAAACAAGTTAGGCGTCCTCTACTTTGTTGTTGCAAGTTTTACGTGGCTGCTACGGGCTTAAGCAAGAACCAGTCTCACCTCGCATCAAAACCACAGCGATACTTCGTCAAATAGACTCCGTTTAACCTTCTCAAGGACGGGCGTATGCTTTCAGTTCAACTAAAGTGAGAGGCAGGCACCCACGGTCACCTTTAAGCAGCGAGTGCTCGTGGCGGTGAAACCAGTCTCGCGTAAGCGTCTGGCGTAATGTCGATGTCAGGGCGCTTCATCTCACAATACCGCTGAACCAAAGTATGACATCTTTGGTAGGTAGTATGACTTGTATCGCCCACAACTCACTTGTGTTCTACTCGTGCAAAACATCAAACCATAGAAAAAACCTAGGCTCGGATACCTTTGTTGGGGAGCGTAGTAATTTCAAAAAATTTCCTCGCTACGCAAGATCATGGTGATGTATAGCGAGAGGAGAGTGTTGTCTACATACCCTTGTAGACCCGAGCGGGCGATCACAGCGTAGAGGAAGTAGTCGTGCGTTCTCCTCGCGATCCGACCGATCCGGCGCCGTTACTCCGGCGCCCCGAGTTCTTGACACGCGTACAGCTCGATGGCGTCCCTCGTACTCGATCCAGCCGAGTGTCGAGGAGAGTTCCGTCGACCTGACGGCGTGGTGGCGATCTTGATGTTTCACGGCGCGAGGCTTCGCCTAAGCTTTGACAGTATAACCGAGGTGGAATATGGTGGAGGGGCACGCTGCGGCTAAGGCGATCTAAAGATCAACTTGTGTGTTCAAGGTGCCCCCTGCCCCGTATATAAAGGAGCGGGGAGGGCGGAGGCCAAGAGGAGGCGGCGGGGAGTCCTACTCCCTCAGGGAGTAGGATTCCCCCAATCCTAGTTGGACTAGGATTCCGGAGGGAAAGAGAGAGAGGGGGCGGCCCTTCTCCTAGTCCTAGTAGGACTAGGGAAGGGGGAGCGCCCTCCTAGGGCTGCCCTTCTCCTTTCCACTAAGGCCCATCGAGGCCCATTTACCTCCGGGGGGTTCGGTAACCTCCGGTACTCGGTAAATTCCGTTTTCGCGGAACCATTCGAACTCCAAACATAGGCTTCCAATATATCAATCTTTATGTCTCGACCATTTGAGACTCCTCGTCATGTCCGTGATCACATCCGGGACTCGAACTTCTTCGGTACATCAAAATACATAAACTCATAATAAGCTTGTCATGAAACCTTAAGCGTGCGGACCCTACGGTTCGAGAACAATGTAGACATGACCTAGAACTATTCACGGTCAATAACCAACAGCGGGACCTGGATGCCCATATTGGTTCCTACATATTCTCTGAAGATCTTTATCGGTCGGACCGCATAACAACATCGTTGTTCCCTTTGTCATCGGTATGTTACTTGCGAGATTCGATCGTCGGTATCAATACCTAGTTCAATCTCGTTACCGGCAAGTCTCTTTACTCGTTCCGTAATACATCATCTCACAACTAACTCATTAGTTGTAGTGCTTGCAAGGCTTGATGATGTGCATTACCGAGAGGGCGGAGATACCTCTCCGAGCAATCGGAGTGACAAAACCTAATCTCGAAATCGCCAACCCAACATTTGCCTTTGGAGACACTGTAGTACTCCTTTATAATCACCCGATTCGTTGTGGCGTTTGGTAGCACCAAAGTGTTCCTCCAGTAGCAGGAGTTGCATAATCTCATAGTTACGAGGAACATGTATATGTCATGGATAAGCGGTAGCAACATACTAAATGATGGTGTGCTAAGCTAGGGAATGGGTCATGTCAATCAGATCATTCTACTAATGATGTGACCCCATTAATCAAATAACAACTCCTTGTTCATGGTTAGGAAACATAACCATCTTTGATTAACAAGCTAGTCTAGTAGAGGCATACTAGTGACATGTTGTTTTGTCTATGCATTCACACATGTATCATGTTTCCGGTTAATACAATTCTAGCATGAATGATAAACATTTATCATGAAATAAGAAATAAATAATAACTTTATTATTGCCTCTAGGGCATATTTCCTTCAATTAAGACATCGGAAGGGTTAGAGTGATTAGGGTATTTTAGAGGTACAGGGAGATTCTGACGGAATCGATGAAGAAGTAATGGGCCTCATGGGCCAAGTGGCGGGAGAGAGGAGGCAGGCGCCCGGCCTAGCCCAAACCGGGTGGACTAGGGGCGGCCCCTTTCCTCCTTTCCTCCCTCTCCTTCCTTCTCCTTCTCCTTCCTTCCTTCCCTCTCCTAGTTGGACTAGGAAAGGAGAGTCCTACTCCGGTGGGAGTAGGACTCCTCCTGGCGCCCTCCTTGGCGGCGCCCCCTCCCCTGCTCCTTTATATCACGGGGCAGGGGCACCCCATGACACACAAGTTGATCTTCGTGATCGTTCCTTAGCCGTGTGCAGTGCCCCCTCGACCATATTCCACCTCGGTCATATCGTTGCGGTGCTTAGGCGAAGCCTGCGTCGATAGAACATCATCATTGTCACCACGCCGTCGTCTTGTGGAACTCATCCCCGACACTTTCTTTGGATCGAGATGCAGGGGTGCGTCATCGAGCTGAGCGTGTGCTGAACTTCGGAGGTGCCGTCGTTCGGGTACTTGGATCGGTCGCTTCGCTTCACGGTCTCTGAGGATCGTGGACAACCTCTCCCCTCTCGTTGCTATGCATCACCATGATTTTTGCGTGTGCGTAGGAAATTTTTGAAATTACTCGTTCCCCAGCGGTGGCATCGAGCCTAGGTTTTATCGTTGATGTTATATGCACGAGTAGAACACAAGTGAGTTGTGGGCGATACAAGTCATCTTGCTTACCAGCATGTCATCTTTGGTTCAGCGGTATTGTTGGATGAAGCGGCCCAGACCGACATTATCGTCGCTTCTGCGAGACTGGTTTACCGCCGTGCTTTGCACCACGGTGACTAGCGGTGTCTGTTTCTCCAACTTTAGTTGAACCGAGTGTGGCTCGCCGGTCCTTGCGAAGGTTAAACAGCACTAACTTGCGAACTATCGTTGTGGTTTTGATCGTAGGTAAACGGTTCTTGCTCAGCCCGTAGCAGCCACGTAAAATTTGCAACAACAAAGTAGAGGATGTCTAACTTGTTTTGCAGGGCATGTTGTGATGTGATATGGTCAAGGCGTGATGCTATATTTTATTGTATGAGATGATCATGTTTTGTAACGAAGTTATCGGCAACTGGTAGGAGCCATATGGTTGTCGCTTTATTGTATGAAATGCAAGCATACATAATTGCTTTACTTTATCACTAGCGGTAGCGATAATCGTAGAAGCAATAGATGGTATGCGACAACGATGCTACGATGGAGATCAAGGTGTCGGCGCCGGTGAAGATGGTGATCACGGCGATTGCTTGGAATGGAATCACAAGCACAAGATGATGATGGCCATATCATATCACTTATATTGATTGCATGTGATGTTTATCCTTTATGCATCTTATCTTGCTTTGATTGATGGTAGAATTGTAAGATGATCTCTCACTAAAATTATCAAAGTGTTCTCCCGAGTATGCACCATTGTGAAAGTTCTTCATCTTTGAGACACCACGTGATGATCGGGTGTGATAGGCTCTACGTTCAAATACAGCGGGTGCAAAAGCAGTTGCACCGCAGAATACTCGAGGTTAAACTTGAGCCTAGCATATAACAGATATGGCCTCGGAACACGGAGACCGAAGGTCGGCGTGAATCATATAGTAGATATGATCAACATAGTGATGTCACCATTGAAAACTACTCCATCTCACGTGATGATGGGACATGGTTTAGTTGATTTGGATCACGTGATCACTTAGATGACTCTGAGAGATGTACGTCTAAGTGGGATTTCTTAAGTAATATGATTAGTTGAACTTTAATTTATCATGAACTTAGTCCTGGTAGTATTTTGCAAATTATGTTATAGATCAATAGCTCGCGTTGTTGTTTTCATATGTTTATTTTGATATGTTCCTAGAAAAGCGTGTTGAAAGATGTTAGTAGCAATGATGCGGATTGGATCCGTGATCTGAGGTTTATCCTCATTGCTGCCGGAAGAATTATGTCCTTGATGCACGCTAGGTGAAAAACCTATTGCAGGAAGCGGATCTGAGGCGTTATGAATGTTTGGCTAGCTCGATTATGATGACTACTTGATAGTTTAGTGCACCATGTAGCGGCTTAGAATCGGGACTTCAAAGATGTTTTGAACGTCATGGACCATATGAGATGTTCCAGGAATTGAAGTTAATATTTCAAGCAAATACCCGAGTTGGGAGATATGAAGTCTCCATCAAGTTCTATAGCTAAAAGATGGAGGAAAATCGCTCAACTAGTGAGAATGTGCTCAGATTGTCTGGGTACTTCAATCGCTTGAATCAAGTGGGAGTTAATCTTCCAGATAAGATAGTGATTGACAGAATTCTCTAGCCACCATCACTAAAGTTACTAGAACTTCGTGATGAACTATAGTATGCAAGGGATGACGAAAATGATTCCCGAGCTCTTCGTGATGTTTAAATCGACAAAGGTAGAAATCAAGAAAGAGCATCAAGTGTTGATGATTGACAAGACCACTAGTTTCAAGAAAAGGGCAAAGGGAAAGAAAGGAAACTTCAAGTAGAATGGCAAACAAGTTGTCACTCCGTGAAGAAGACCAAAGCTGGACCAAAGCACTGAAGCAGTGCTTACCTGCAAAGGAAATGGTCACGGGAGGCGGAAATGCCCTGAATATTTGGTGGATGAGAAGGATGGCAAAGTGAACAAGGGTATATTCGATATACAGAGTTATTGATGTGTGCCTTACTAGTGTTTATAGTAGCCCTAAGTATTCGATCGTGTTAGGTTGCTAAGATTAGTAACTTTCGAAGCAGGAGTTCTGAGAATAAGCGAGACTAGTTGAAGGGAAGAGGCGATGAGTGTTGGAAGTAGTTCCAAGATTGATATGATCATCATCGCACACTCCCTATACTTCCGGGATTAGTTTTAAACCTAAATAAATGTTATTTAGCGTTTGCGTTGAGCATGAATATGATTTGATCATGTTTATTGCAATATGGTTATTCATTTAAAGTCAGAGAATAATTGTTGTTCTATTTAAATGAATAAAACCTTCAATGGTCATACACCCAATGAAAATAGTTTGTTGGATCTCGATCGTAGTGATACACATATTCATAATATTGATGCCAAAAGATGCAAAGTTAATAATGATAGTGCAACTTATTTGTGGCACTTGCCGTTTAGGTCATATCGATTGTAAAGCGCATGAAGAAACTCCATAAAGAAGGATTTTGGAATCACTTGGTTATGAATCATTTGATGCTTGCGAACCGTGCCTTTTAGGCAACATGACTAAAACTCCGTTCTCGAAACAATGGAGCGAGCTCTTGACTTATTGGAAATAATACATACGATGTATGCGATCAATGAGTGTTGATGCTTCGTGGCAAATATCGTTATTTTCGACCTTCACAAGATGATTTGAGCAGATATGGGTATATCTACTTGATGAAACATAAATGCGAAATAGTTGAAAGGTTCAAAGAATTTGAGTGAAGTGGAGAATCATCGTAACAAGAAAATAAAGTTTCTACGATCTGATCCTGGAGGTGAATATTTGAGTTACGAGTTTGGCCTTCATTTTAAACAATGTGGAATAGTTTCACAGCTCACGCCATATGGAACACCACAGTGTAATGGTGTGTCCGAACATCGTAACCGCACTTTATTGGATATGGTGCGATCTATGATGTTTCTTACTGATTTACCACTATTGTTTTGGGGTTATGCATTAGAGACAGCTGCATTCACGTTAAAAGGGCACCATCTAAATCCGTTGAGCCGACAACATATGAACTGTGGTTTAGCTAGAAACCCAAGTTGTCGTTTCTTAAAGTTTGGGGCTGCGATGCTTGTGTGAAAAAGTTTCATCCTGATAAGCTCAACCCCAAATCGGAGAAGTGCGTCTTCATAGAATACCCAAAGGAAACTGTTGGGTACACCTTCTATCACAGATCCGAAGGCAAAAAACATTCATTGCTAAGAATGGATCCTTTCTAGAGAAGGAGTTTCTCTCAAAAGAAGTGAGTGGGAGGAAAGTAAAGCTTGATAAGGTAATTGTACCTTCTCCCGAATTGGAAAGTAGTTCATCACAGAAATTAGTTCTAGTGATTCCTACACCAATTAGTGAGGAAGCTAATGATGATGATCATGAAACTTGGATCAATTTACTCTGAGAACCTCGTGGGTCTTCAGTCACGGTCCACACAGTGGTATGGTAATCCTATTACGGAGGTCATGTTACTTGACCATGGCGAACCTCGAACTATGAGGAAGTGGTGATGAGCCAGATTCCATAAAATGGCTTGAGGCCATGAAATCTAAGATGGGATCCATGTATGAGAACAAAGTGTGGACTTTGGTGGACTTGCCCAATGATCGGCAAACCATAGAAAATAAATGGATCTTCAAGAGGAAGGCGGATGTTGATAGTAGTGTTACTATCTACAAAGCTCGACTTATGCATAAAGGGTTTTGACAAGTTCAAGGTGTTGACTACAATGAGATTTTCTCAAGCTGTAGCGATGCTTAAGTCATGCGAATCATGTTAGCAATTGCCACAATTTATGAAATCGGCAAATGGATGTCAAAACTGCATTCCTTAATGGTTTTCTTAAAGAAGGGTTGTATATGATGCAACGAAGGTTTTATCAATCCTAAAGGTGCTAACAAAATATGCAAGCTCCAGCAATCCATCTATGGACTGGTGCAAGCATCTCGGAGTTGGAATATACGCTTTGATAAGTTGATCAAAGCATATAGTTTCTCTGAGACTTGCGGTGAAGCTTTGTTGTGGTGTCAAAACCGGCGGGTCTCGGGTAGGGGTCCCGAACTATGCGTCTAGGCGGATGGTAACGAGGAGACAAGGGACCCGATGTTTTTACCCGAGTTCGGGCCCTCTCGATGGAGGTAAAACCCTCGTCCTGCTTGATTAATATTGATGATGTGGGTAGTATAAAGTAGATCTACCACGAGATCAAGGAGGCTAAACCCTAGAAGCTAGCCTATGGTATGATTGTTGTAATGTATGTTGTCCTACGGACTAAAGCCCTCCGGTTTATATAGACACGGAGGCTAGGGTTAATTACAGTCGGTTACAATGGTAGGAGATCCACATATCCGTATTGCCAAGCTTGCCTTCCGCCAAGGAAAGTACCTTGGGACACGAGCGAGTCTTCAATCTTCTATCTTCGTAGTCTTGGAGTCCGGCGGATAATGATAGTTGGCTGTCCGGACACCCCTAGTCGGGACTCCTCGGTAGCCCCGAACCAGGCTTCAATGGCGACAAGTCCAGTAGCGTTTATAGTCTTGGCGTTGCAAAGCGGGTTCTCCTTCAAATTCCATGTACCGGCGAATAGTGTCGGCTTCATCTGCGTAAATAATGGCCCTCTTCCCGCGTCATACGAATGCGAAAAGTCAGAGTGCCTTTGCATTTCACCCCTAATTGTGCGAGTCGTTTGCCTATTAAAGAGGCTGGAATCCAGATCAAACCGCACCATCTCCTCAGCGTATACTCCATCGAGCGCCTCGGACCTAGAAATCCATTCCACCATGGATCGTCAGCGGCTCTTCTTCCGCTCTCAGCCCACCGCCGGGAGTTGGAGGAGGTGCTCTATCTCGCACAATGAGCTAGTGAAGCTCCAAGCGGAGGTTTCTCCTCGGCCTTCATAGTTCAGTCCGAGCGGACTGGTTACTTATCAAGGTGGGAGGCGGGCGGAGGACACTCCAAGCCCCAATAAGGGGGCGAGTGTGATTTGTCCCCTATCGATAAGGGGCTCGGTTTCAATACATCCATTCCTCCGCGGGCTCACGAAGTTCTCGGACTTTAGCTCCACCACCTCACGCCCGCCTCTGTCTTTTGCACATCGCTTGAGCTCGTAGCTTTTGTGAGCTATTCACGGGCATCGAGCCCCATTTTGCATTGTGGAAGAGGCTGTTTTGCCTTGTACCCGGTCTCACCGAGGTCCATATATCAAGTGGGCGCCGAGATATGGCGCATCGCCGGGACGGATACCTATCGGCACTCCCAAGCGCCGAGGCGGCCCTCGGGTGGTTTTATATTGGGGCGCCCGCTGCGGATCGGTCCGGATCGACCTCCGGAGTTTAATGCGCTCCTTGAAAAAGCGCCTTAGGCTGGCGCCCACGGGCCCCGTTTGGAGGAAGACAAGGCGTCCATTACTTGATGGGCGGATAAGATTAATGGCTCATTCGGCGACCATGATGGTCATGGCGGCGTGTGATAGCGAGAGTGCAACCATTGCAATCTGGGGCCACCCATGTGGGATTTCAGCGGGGAAGGCGGCGCTACGGCATGGCCGTAAGGGCGGAATCGTAGAGGATCTGGTGAAGATCTGTCGGCATGTACAAGGGGAAGGAGGACTTCCCGCAGAACCCTTTGGAGGGTTTTCCATGATCAACCCGGAGGATGGGTGGCGAACACCTCGAAGGGCTCTACCGTGCTTTGAAGTTTAAGCTTCTTATATTATGTCTTGGCGCGGGGCCTCGCGGTTGTGGAGGACATGGTGAGTCCGCTCCACAACAGAGGATCGGAAGGATCCACAGGTCCGACCTCGAGGAGGATCGAGACGTCGAGGTGGAGCTGATCGGCGGGGTGTATCACCAGCTCAGCATAGACAATGCTTTGAGTAGCCATTCTGGCGGACTACCCCGGACTGAGTTTGGCTTCACGGTGGCCGCAACCGATGTCGAGACACTGTATCTCTTCTCGCCCATTTCGACCCTCGCGAGCGATGGTATTTTGCGAGCGCCTTTCTGGCGGAAGCGAGCCAGCGGTGGACCAGCGAAGCGATCCGGACCAGCGGCGGAAAAGGGCGCGTGCTGACCAGGCTGTCGCCGCAAAGGTATAGCTTCGTATTGAATTTTGAGCAGCGTTAGAAGCGCTGAGTGCTCATGATCTCTGCGGAGAAAAAGCGCTTCGCCGAACTGCGGCGCGAGGAATTGCTGATCAACCCACATCGGCGAGGCGGCACCCGGGGTGGAGGGAGGCAAAGCGCAAAGCGCGAACGGATCTGCTCCAGCGGAGGATACCGAAACGACTATCCGCCACCAAGTCGAGGTGGAGGCGCTATGAATCATAAACGCCGCCGAACAGTATTTCAAGCGTGCTTTTCCCTGAGGCATTGGATGCCTTTAGCGCGAGGGCAGCGCATCTCCGTGCTGCTCAAAATGGTTTTACGAGCCACGGGCGGTATGTTAGAGACATCTGGTAAGGAATTTTAATGGTTGTATACACGGTAGCCCCGAGACTTAAATTAGTTGTGTTAACTGATTTAAGGATCATTATAAATTCAGGCATAACGAGAAGAAGCATGGCTGTCTCGGGGCTGCAAGATTGCAAGGCCCATCTTGAGGCCGCACTTCTTTGTCGCGAGGAGGAAGCGGAAACACCTCCCCAGTAACACATTTTATTAATAAATATAAGCGGCTGTCTGTGGCGCGTGAGTCTAATAATGACATTGCGGTACCGCGGACAAGATCGAGACGAGCAAACCTTGCTGCGCCCGACTAAAAAGGCTGGCGAAAGTGTCTTGAATAGGGTTCAGCGAGAAAGGAACAAGCTCCAAGATGCCAGCATAAGCTCGGAGAAAGAGCTAAAAGGCGCCTGAGCCGAGCTGTCGGCTCCGTCAAGGAGAATCAACGACTTCGTCGTGGCATATATAGTAAGTGCTTGGCGAACTCTTTTGAAAAGAAGAGTTGGCGAGAAATAATTGACATGATATGTCTTGTAGGTATACTCACGGGCCGTCAGCGGAGGAGATGCCCATATCGATGGGTGATCAACTTCGAACTGTTGCAACTACTCGAGCGAGTTGGCGGGCAATGAGTGGCGCCGTTTAGGCTTTATGGCCAGCCCTCACCTGCCGAGAGCCTCGGGGAGCTTGCGGAGCTGCGAAGTGCGGCAGCGCTTCCGTTTGTGGAAGATTTCAGCTTGCCGTCAAGGTGCCGGGGAGGCTTGGGCCATGGTGAAGCAGCGGTACAGAAAGCGGACCCCAACCATATGGCGAAGTTGGACGGTGGGGCCCGATGGGAAGGAGATCCTGTGAGTTTAGTGTACAGCCAAGTAGAGCTGGCTGCTAAATTTTCCCAGCGGAATTGTAAACTAGACAGCACTGTTAGGCGGGATTGAGGAGGAATACAATCAATAGACTTGACAATGTATGTTATCCTTTTAAAGTGACATATGAAATGCCTTCTAGCGGATTATAGATCGTTTGTCTTTGCCGACCTTTTAAGCCCGACCTCTGGACCCTAGAGTCGGGTGTGTCGAATACCTTCTTGGTTATGAAAAAACCGGGGTATGCATGGAGACCGGGCGTAGGGGTCATTAGTGCTTTATCAGACAAGTGCCCAACTAGTTATGTTATATTACATGGTTAGTAAGAAACATCTTCCAGGGAGAATAGTTCCGTTAAGGGTTCCTTTATTTGAGGAGGCATGCCCTAAAGTGCATGTCAGGACTACAAAGAAGCGATGAAACATCACGGGGGCAGATAGATAAATAAGCAAAAGTCATCTTTTAAATCACCGACCGAATATTCCCTTAAACGCTAGCTTTCGGCTTCACCCGGTCTGAGGTACACATCCGGTGACCAGCGATAACAATCGCGAGGTGCTCCTTTACCTCCTAGCGAACAATCGGGAACATAGGGGTAAGCACAGGGGCGAGCAACCCAGCTTGGCCAAAACTTAAGTCATATCGATGCATATAATGGCGATCAAAAGGTACATGTGGAAGCTTGACACATGTGTTGGGTATGAAACCGTATAGTTGAGCTTACGTAAAAAGCCCCGGGAATAACGAGTGCGGATGGCACATCATGCGTATGCAAGAATGCTAAAATAGGCCCTGAAGGGCTTTTAAGTTAAAAGGATAAAAAGATAAACAAAAAGACAGCCAAAGTATAAAAGGTTGGGCGGGGAAGGGGCGAACTCTTAGTCGGCGCTAGGCATAAAGCGTCGGTCGGGCTGCGTTCCATGGGTTCGGCTCGAGTCGGTTGTCGGCGCATTTCGTGAGCGGTATGCTCCGCGGTCGATACTTGATCAATAATGAAGGGCCTTCCCATCGGGCTTGAGCTTGTCCTTTTTCTTATCGCTTTTCGTAGAACTAGTTCGCCAATGTTGTAAGTCTTGGCCCGTGCTTCTACCTTTGATATCTTGAACTGCTGGCGATAGAATGCGGAGCGAGCCTTGTGACGTCGCGTTCTTCCTCAATGTCCAAGCTGTCCTGCCGATCCAGCTCGGCCTCTCTCTCCTCATACATGCGCTTTCGAGGTGAGTCATGAATAATGTCATGAGGCAAGACGCCTCTGCGCCGTATACCATAAGAATGGTGTGAATCCGGTAATGCGGTTAGGCGTTGTCCGCAGCCCCAGTCTGAGTCAAGCTCCTCAACCCATTGGGTGTCGGTTTAGTGGTGACCTCACTAGTGCAGGTTTAATGCGCTCATTATTAGACCGTTTGCTCTTTCCACTTGACCGTTGGTTTGAGGGTGATAGGCGGCGCATAGTCGAGCTTGATGCCCATATTTTTGCACCATGACTTAACCTCATCGGTAGTGAAGTTACGTGCGTTGTTGGTGATGATCTTTGTGGGGACTCCATAGCGGTGTACCACCTCGATATGAAGTCTATCACTGGTCGGACTCTGCCGTTTTAACGGTTTGGCCTCTATCCATTTGGTGAACTTATCCACCATGACCAATAGGTACTTTTTCTTGTGGGCTCCCCTTTAAGGGGTCCAACCATGTCAAGCCCCGGACATGACGACCGGGTAATGGGTATGGTTTTGAGGCGGTGGGTGGCATATAGCTCGATTAGCAAGAGGCGACAACGGCGCATCATTGGACCAAGTCTGTGCATCTGTCGAGCCGTCGACCAATAAAATCCTGTGCGGAATGCCTTTCCTACGGGGCTCGGGCTGCTGCGTGGTGTCCGCCTAGTCCGGCATGAATTTCAGCCAGGAGGTTTTGCCCTCTTCTTGGAGATACACCTTTGAAGGACTCGGTAGTACTTTTCTTATAAAGTTCTCCCTCATGGACCTTGTAGGCCTTCAATCGCGGACTATCTGGCGGGCCTCATTTTGGTCTTGGGAAGTTCTGCCTAAGCAAGTAGGCTAGGAAAGGTTACATCCTGTGGCGATTACTGCCATTATGTAGTGGGCGAGAGGTGTTATGTCATCTGCCGAATCACCGATTAGTGCGGCTTTCTCCGGTTTGTCGCATTGCGGGCTCCTCTTCCCATAATGCGGATGGTTTGAAAAGCCGTTCGAGGAAGATATTTGGAGGGACAGCATCACGTTTACGCACCGATCGTGCGGGGCGTCGGCAGCAGTTATTGTCTCGGGCTATGTGATGGAATTCGAGTCCTTCAAACCGAGCTGACATTTTGAGGACAGCGTTACGATATGCTGCCATTTTCGGATCCTTGGCGTCGAAGTCCCCGTTTATTTGGGATATTGCGAGGTTTGAGTCCCCGCGCACCTCCAGGCGTTGAATGCCCATGGAGACCGCCATCTAGAGACCATGTAGTAGGGCCTCGTATTCGGCTGCATTGTTGGAGTCCGTGTACATTATTTGAAGTACATACTGGACAGTGTCTCCGGTGGGGGACGTCAGTACAACGCCAGCCCCCAGTCCGGCCAACATTTTGGAACCGTCGAAGTGCATAGTCCAATTGGAGTATGCGTCGTACTCTTTAGGGAGTTCGACTTCGGTCCATTCGGCGACGAAGTCAGCCAAAACTTGAGACTTTATAGCTCGTCGAGGTTTGTAAGTGATGTCGAATGGTAAGAGCTCGATGGCCCATTTTGCTATCCTGCCCGTTGCGTCGCGGTTATTTATAATGTCATTGAGTGGTACTTGAGAGCCCTTGTTATCGAACACTCTTGAAAGTAGTGCGGAGCTTCGAGGCGCCATGAACACCGCATATGCTATCTTACGGTAGTGCGGATAGCAGGATTTGCGAGGGGTTAACATAGTGGATACATAATACTGGTTTTGAAGAGAATTTATGCCCTTGATTTACTCGTTCGACGGCGAGGACCGTGCTTACAACTTGATGTGTGGCTGCGATGTATAACAACATTGGTTACGCCCAGTAGGCGCGCCCGAACGGTTGTTGCGGTATGGCCTTTATTTCTTGAGTCGGCGGTGGCGGCATCCGTCCACTCGAAGTGTTGATGCGCCTAAGGAGGCGATAAAGAAACAGCGCCTTTTCTCCTAAACGGGAGATAAAGCGGCTTAAAGCTGCAGCGCATCTGTTAATTTTGTATTTGTTTGAGGTCCTTTGGAATATCCAAGCTGTGTGAGCTCGAATTTTGGCGGATTGCTTCAATTCCTCTATCGGATACAATGAAGCCCAGCAGCTTTCGGTGATGCGCCCAGCAGCATTTTCGGATTCAACTTGATGTCATATGCTCACGAGGTTTTGAATGTGAGCCTCAAATCGTCTACTAGAGTTTCGGCGTGTTTTGTTTTGTGACTCGTCGTCTCGTGTCTCTCATTGTTTTGCGATCTGCGTGGCGGACACGTTTGAATCATGCGCTAATATGTTGCGCCGGCATTTTTAAGTCCAAAGGGCATCATGTTGAAGCAGAATGGTCCGTATGGAGTGATGAATGCCGTTGCGGAAGGATGATAGCGAGTATCGTCCGGGAAGCTGTGAATGGTGCCTCTTTGTGGCATCGATAATTTGATCGATCTTGAGGAGAGGAAGGATCCTTTGGGCAGGCTTTATTGAGGTCTTTAAAATCGACAGGCGCCAAGATTTATCCTTCTTTGGTACCATCACCAAATTTGCTAGCCAGTCCGGATGTTTGATATCTCTAATGAATCCGACTTCCAATAAGCAGCTAGCTCTTCTCCCATTACTGTCTTTTGGGCTCAAAAATCGTCGAAGAGCTGTTTGGTGGCTTAAATCCTTTAGGATGTTTAGGCTGTGTTCTTCCAAACTGCGAGGATTCGGGCATGTCAGAGGATGCGAGCAAAGATGTCCCAATTTTCCCGAAGGAATTAGCGCGATGTGGCGTCAACCGGGGTTCAAGCTGTCTTGATGGAGGCCGTCTTCGTTGGGTCCGTTGGGTGGACCTGAAATTTTATTATCTCGTCTGCTGGTTTGAAGGAGGTGGACTTGGATCTTTTATCAAGTATCACATCGTCCCTGTTCACCGTGAAGCCTTGGTGTGATGAGTTCCTCTGCCGCTAAGGCTTGGATAGTGCCTCGAGGGCTAGTCGGCTGTCTTATTTTGGTGCGAGTGCTATGTCCGGATCACTAACGAGTGATTATTCATTGGGCCCGGGCATTTTGAGCTTCATGTACCCGTAATGAGGTATTGCTTGAAAAATTGTGAATGCCTCTCGTCCTAATATGGCGTGATAGCCCTTTGTTGAGCAGGGCCACAGGCGTGACTTCTTTGGATCTGTAATTGTCGGGAGGCGAACACCACGTCAGTGTGATTTTTCGGTGCAGCGCTTCGGCTAGGGATTATTCCTCTAAAGGTTGTCTTTGCTTAGCTCAATAGGCTCCGTCGATTTCCAATTTTTATGAGTTTCCTCATAAATGAGGTTTAGTCATTGCCGCCATCCATGAGGACTTTTGTTAGTCGAAAGCCGTCCACTATGGGGCTAAATACCGGTCTTGGTGGGGCTCTGGTTGTTAAAGCGTGGGCTCATTCTTTGGCGTTGAAGGTAATAGCTGTGTTGCTCCATGGATTTCTTTGTTGCTACTTGGTAGACTTGGCGAGTTCGCGGACTGTTCGTTTTCGCATGTTATTTGATCACGAAAGTCTCGAAGCAGCGATACCATCTTTGGTATTGTTGGAGTGGTTTCGGAGCTAAAGCTCTTAGCCACTTTGGCCACTGCCGTAATATCAACATGCTCGGAGGCTATGTGTTGGGGCGGCTCCCTACGTACTATGAAGTTCTGAGGTCCATTGAGGCATCCACCGATGCAGTTCCGTTTCCCTTATTGGGTTTTGTTTTTGGTTTTTGCATCGGGGCCTGATTATGCAGCGCCCTTTTCTGCGGATTGGGTTTAGGGTCGGATTATCCCAAAATTGATTTTCAGTTTTCGAAACTTTCCATCGCCGCGATACTTCGTACTATGGGCCTTGATCGGTGAAGCGTAATCTTGCGGCGATCAATGGCGTTGAGATTCCCTTGTCCGTGCAGTTATTGCGAAGATTGAGGCTGCGTTTTCCTCTCGGCGATCCTTTATCCTGTCCATAACCGGGAGAATCGGCCCGATAATGATGTACTTTTACGAAGGCTCTTGCCGTATTAGAGATAGATCGCATATATGCAGGCGGGTGGGTGGAATAAAATCCGGATCCTGCCCATCTTGGGCTTAAAGGCGAGGGCTTCGGTCAGCTTGGTTTCTTTGGAGCGGTCAGCGAGTCGGGCTGACGCATGATTTTAGGTTCAATGCTCGATCAAAGTCCGTCCCTCGCGAGAATCCAGCATGGAGGTTGGGGATCGGACATGGATTGTTTTCAACAGCGGCAAAAGAATTGCTGAGTTGTTCCTCTACCGCTGCGGCGTGGTGGGTGGCACAGGAGAGTTAATCTCTCTCGGATCGGTTTGAGCCCAATCTGGTTATAGTCATGGCGACTCCCGAGGCGGCCATGCGATCAAGAGCTCGTTAACGAGCGAGAGCTCTATTGGATCTAAGCGTTAAACGACTTTAGGGCTGGCGAGATCGCTTCGGCGACTTGAGAAGTCATTGCGAAGCGGTGGCGGACGGCGGTCATGAAAACTGCCAAGCGGATAGTTTGGCGGCGGCCAAGGCCCCTTTGGAGAACACTCCGTTTTGAAGGCGGGTGGAGACATCCGCCCTATCGGTGGCGACGGAGGAACTCTCAATGAAAGCACCAATGTCGGTGTCAAAACCGGCGGATCTCGGGTAGGGGTCCCGAGCTGTGCGTCTAGGCGGATGGTAACAGGAGACAAGGGACCGATGTTTTTACCCGAGTTGGGCCCTCTCGATGGAGGTAAAACCCTCGTCTGCTTGATTAATATTGATGATGTGGGTAGTACAAGAGTAGATCTACCACGAGATCAAGGAGGCTAAACCCTAGAAGCTAGCCTATGGTATGATTGTTGTAATGTATGTTGTCCTACGGACTAAAGCCCTCCGGTTTATATAGACACCGGAGGCTAGGGATTACAGAGTCGGTTACAATGGTAGGAGATCCACATATCCGTATTGCCAAGCTTGCCTTCACGCCAAGAAAGTACCTTACGGACACGAGCGAGTCTTCAATCTTCTATCTTCGTAGTCTTGGAGTCCGGCGGATAATGATAGTCCGGCTGTCCGGACACCCCCTAGTCCAGGACTCCCTCACCTGTATTTACAAGAAAGTGATGGGAGCACTACAACATTTCTGATAAGTATATGTGAATGACATATTGTTGATCGGAAATAATGTAGAATTATTATGCAAAGCATAAAGGAGTGTTTGAAAGGAGTTTTTTCAAAGAAAGACCTCGACAAAGCTACTTACATATTGAGCATCAAGATCTATTGAGATAGATCAAGGCGGCGATAATATTTTCAATGAGTACATACCTTGACAAGATTTTGAAGTAGTTCAAAATGGAGCGATCAAAGAAAGAGTTCTTGCTGTGTTGCAAAGGTATGACATTGAGTAAGACTCAAATCCCGACCACGACAAAAATAGAAAAGAGAATGAAAGTCATTCCCTATGCCTCAGTCATAGGTTCTATAAAGTATGTTATGCAATGTATCAGACCTATTGTATACCTTGCTCTGAATTTGGCAAGGGAGTACAATAGTGATCTAGGAGTAGATCACTGAACATTGGTCAAGAATATCCTTAGTGAGGACTAAGGAAATATTTCTCGATTATGGAGGTGATAAAAGAGCCCGTCGTAAAGAGTTACATCGCTGCAAGCTTTTGTTGGGGAACATAGTAATTTCAAAATTTTCCTACGCACACGCAAGATCATGGTGATGGTATAGCAACGAGAGGGGAGAGTGTTCGTCCACGTACCCTCGTAGACCATAAGCGGAGCGTTAACTGCTTGAGGTTGATGTAGTCGTGCGTCTTCACGATCCGACCGATCCAAGCACCGAGCGTCACGGAGCCTCGAGTTGACTACGTTCAGCTCGATGGCGATCTCCGGCCTCCGATCGGTGAGCTCGAGAGATGAGTTCCGTCGGCCTGACGGCGTGATGGCGATGATGATATTCTACGGCGCGGGGCCGCCTAAACTCATGACGATATGATCGAGGTGGAATATGGTGGAGGCGCCGCACGGTTGAGAGCGATCCGTAGATCAACTTGTGTGTCTTTGGGTGCCCCGCCCCGTATATAAAGGAGCAAGGGGAGGCCAGCGGCATGGGGCGCGCCAAGGAGGAGTCCTCCTCCTAGTGGGAGTAGGACTCCCTTTCCTAATCAACTAGGAAGGAGGAAGGGGAAGGAAAGGGGAGAGGGAGGCGAAAGAGGGCGCGCCCCTCCCTAGTCTAGTCGGACTCCCCTTGAGGAGGCGCGCCACCTCTGGGCTGCCCTCTCTCTCCCATCAGGCCCACTAAGGCCCAATACTTCCCGGGGGTTCGGTAACACCTCCGGCACGGTTTTCTCGAAATCACCGGAACACTTCCGGTGTCGAATATCGTCGTCAATATATCAATCTTTATGTCTCGACCATTTGAGTCTCCTCGTCATGTCGTGATCACATCCGGGACTCAAACAAACTTGGTACATCAAAACTTATAAACTCATAATAAAGCTGTCATCGTAGCGTTAAGCGTGCGGACCCTACGGGTTCAAGAACTATGTAGACATGACCTAGAACCATTCTCGGTCAATAAACAATAGCGGGACCTGGATGCCCATATTGGTTCCTACATATTCTCGAAGATCTTTATCGGTCAAACCGCATAACAACATCGTTGTTGCCTTTGTCATCGGTATGTTACTTGCGAGATTCGATCGTCGGTATCAATACCTAGTTCAATCTCGTTACCGGCAAGTCTCTTTACTCGTTACGTAATGGATCATCCGTAACCAACTCATTGGTTACATTGCTTGCAAGGCTTATAGTGATGTGCATTACGAGAGGGCCCAAAGATACCTCTCCGACAATCGGATGACAAAACCTAATCTTGAAATCGCCAATTCAATATGTACCTTGGGAGACACTGTAGTACTCCTTTATAATCACCTAGTTACGTTGTGACGTTTGGTAGTACCAAAGTGTTCCTCCGATAAGCAGGAGTTGCATAATTCTCATAGTTACGGGAACATGTATAAGTCATGAAAAAAGCAATAGCGGTATACTAAGCGATCAAGTGCTAGGCTAACGGAATGGGTCATGTCAATCACATCATTCTTCTAATGATGTGATCCCACTAATCAAATGACAACACATGTCTATGGTTAGGAAACATAACCATCTTTGATTAATGAGCTAGTCAAGTAGAGGCATACTAGTGACTATATGTTTATCTATGTATTCACACATGTATCATGTTTCGGTTAATACAATTCTAGCATGAATAATAAACATTTATCATGATATGAGGAAATAAATAATAACTTTATTATTGCCTCTAGGGCATATTTCCTTGAGTCTCCCACTTGCACTAGAGTCAATAATCTAGATTACATAGTAATGATTCTAACACCCATGGAGTCTTGGTGCTGATCATGTTTTGCTCATGAGAGAGGCTTAGTCAGCAGTGCGCAACATTCAGATCCGTATGTATCTTGCAAATCTCTATGTCTCCCACTTGGACTTGGTCCCGAATGGAATTGAAGCATCTCTTGATGTGCTTGGTCCTCTTATGAAATCTGGATTCCTTTGCCAAGGCAATTGCACGATATTATCTGAAGATCTTCATTGGTCGATGTACTAGGTATGACACCTAGATCGGAAATGAACTCCTTCATCGAGACTCCTTCATTTGCTGCTTGAAGTAGCTATGTACTCCGCTTCACATGTAGATCCATACGGCGCTTTGTTTAGAACTGCACCAACTTACAGCTCCACCGTTTAATAAAAAGGCGTATCCGGTTTGCGATTTAGAATCGTGCGGATCGGTGTCAAAGCTTGCATCGGCGTAACCATTTACGACTAGCTCTTTATCACCTCCATATCGAGAAACATATCCTTAGTCCTTTTCGGTATTTGGGATGTTCTTGACGCTGTCGATGATCCGCTCTGGATTACTTTGGTACCGTCTGCCAAGCTTATTGCTAAGCATCGTCGGGGCTGGTACACAGCATTGCATACATGATAGAGCCTATGGCTGAAGCATAGGGAACATCTTTCATTTTCTCTCTATCTTCTGCGTGGTGGGCATTGAGTTTGACTCAACTTGACACCTTGTATACGAGGCAAGAAACCTTTCTTTGCACGATCCATTTGAATTTTTCCAAATTTTGTCAAGGTATGTGCTTTGTGAAAGTCCTATTAAGCGTATTGATCTATCTCTATAGATCTTGATGCCCAATATGTAAGCAGCTTCACGAGGTCTTTCATTGAAGAACTTTTATTCAAGTATCCTTTATGCTATCCAGAAATTCTATATCATTTCCAATTAATAATATGTCATCTACATTTAAAATCAGAAATGCTCTGAGCTCCCACTCACTTTCTTGTAAATCTGAGCTTCTCCAAAAGTGCATATAAAACCATATCTTTGATCACACTATCAAAGCGTTTATTCCAACTCGAGATGCTTGCACCAGTCCATAAATGGATCATTGGAGCTTGCACACTTTATTAGCACCTTTTGGATCAACAAAACCTTACGGCTGCATCATATACAACTCTTCTTCTAGAAATCCATTCAAGAATGCAGTTTTGACATCCATTTGCCAAATTTCATAATCATGAAATGCAGCAATAGCTAACATGATTCGGACATACTTAAGCATCGCTTCTGGTGAAAAGTCTCATCGTAGTCAACCCCTTGAACTTGTCGAAAACCTTTGCAACAAGTCGAGCTTTATAAACAGTTACATTACCATCAGCGTCGGTCTTCTTCTTAAAGATCCATTTATTCTTAATGGCTTGCCGATCATCGAACAAGTCAACCAAAATCCATACTTTGTTTTCATACATGGATCCCATCTCAGATTTCATGGCCTCTAGCCATTTTGCGGAATCTGGGCTCATCATCGCTTCCTCATAGTTTGTAGGTTCATCATGGTCAAGTAACATGACTTCCAGAATAGGATTACCGTACCACTCACAGTGCGGATCTTACTCTGGTAGACCCTCGAGTTCGATAGAAACTTAATCTGAAGTTTCATGATCAATATCATTAGCTTCCTCACTAATTGGTGTAGTTGTCATAGGAACCGGTTCTTGTGATGAACTACTTTCCAATAAGGGAGTAGATCTGATTATCTCATCAAGTTCTACTTTCCTCCACTCACTTCTTTGAGAGAAACTCCTTCTCTAGAAAGGATCCGATTTAACAACAAAAATCTTGCCCTCGGATCTGTGATAGAAGGTGTACCCAATAGTCTCCTTTGGGTATCCTATGAAGACACATTTCTCCGATTTGGGTTCGAGCTTATCTGGTTGAAGTTTCTTCACATAAGCATCGCATGCCCCAAACTTTAAAAAGCGACAACTTTGGTTTCTTGCCAAACCACAGTTCATAAGGTGTCGTCTAGCAGTTTTGATGGTGCCCTATTTAGCGTGAATGCGGCCGTCTCTAAAGCATAACCCCAAAGCGATAGCGGTAAATCAGTAAGAGACATCAAAGATCGCACCATATCCGATGTAAATGCGATTCGACGTTCGGACACACCATTTCGTTGTGGTGTTCGGTGGTGTGAGTTCGAAACTATTCGCATTGTTTCAAGTGTAGACCAAACTCGTAACTCAAATATTCTCCTCCATGATCGGATCGCGAAACTTTATTTTCTTGTTACGATGATTTTCCACTTCACTCTGAAATTCTTTGAACTTTTCAAATGTTTCGGACTTGTGTTTCATCAAGTAGATATACCCATATCTGCTCAAATCATTTGTGAAGGTGAGAAAATAACGATATCCACATGAGCCTCAACATTCATTGGACCACAAACATCGGTATGTATGATTTCCAACAAATCGGTTGCTCGCTCCATAGTTCGGAGAACGGCGTTTTAGTCATCTTGCCCATAAGGCACGGTTACATAAGTACCAAGTGATTCATAATCAAGTGATTCCAAAAGCCCATCGGTATGGAGTTTCTTCATGCGCTTTACACGATATGACCTAAGCGGCGGTGCCACAAATAAGTTGCACTATCATTATCAACTCTGCATCTTTTGGTTTCAACACTATGAACATGTATATCACTACTATAGAGATTCAACAAGAATAGACCACTCTTCAAGGGTGCATGACCATAAAGATATTACTCATATAAATAGAACAACCATTATTCTCGATTTAAATGAATAACCGTCTCGCATCAAAGAAGATCCGGATATAATGTTCATGCTCAGCGCTAGCACCAAATAACAATTATTTAGGTCTAAAACTAATCCCGATGGTAGATGTAGAAGTAGCGTGCCGACCGCGATCACATCGACTTTGGAACCATTTCCCAGCGCGCCGTCACCTCGTCCTTAGCCAATCTTAAGCAATCCGTAGTCCTGTTTGAGTTGCAAATATTAGCAAGAACCGATATCAAATACCAGTGCTACTGCGAGCATTAGTAAGGTACACATCAATAACATGTATATCACATATACCTTTGTTCACTTTGCCATCCTTCTTATCCGCCAAATACTTGGGGCAGTTCCGCTTCCGGTGTCGGTATGCTTGCGGTAGAAGCACTCGGTTTGAGCTTAGGTCCAAACTTGAGTTTCTTCTCTTGAGCAGACAACTTGCTTGCCGTTCTTTTGAAGTTCCCTTCTTCTTCCCTTTGCCCTTCTTCTTGAAACGGTGGTTTATTAACCATCAACATTTGATGCTCCTTCTTGATTTCTACCTCCATGACTTTAGCATTGCGAAGAGCTCGGGAATAGTCTTGTTCATCCCTTGCATATTATAGTTCATCACGAAGCTCTTGTAGCTTGGTGGCGATGATTGAAGAATTCTCTCAATGACACTATCATCGGAAGATTAACTCCCGGTTGAATCAAGTGATTCTTATACCCAGACATTTTGAGTATGTGTTCCTTGTGCGAACTATTCTCCTCCATCTTGCAGCTATAGAACTTATTGGAGACTTCATATCTCTCAATCCGGGCATTTGCTTGAAATATTAACTTCAACTCTGGAACATCTCATATGCTCCATAGCGTTCAAAAGCGTCGTTGAAGACCAGTTCTAATCCGTAAAGCATGGCACCTTGAACTATCGAGTAGTCATCGGCTTTGCTCGCGGGCGTTCTTAGCGTCGTCGGTTGCATCAGCGGCAGGCACTGGCACCAGCGGTGCTTCGGGGCGTAACTTTTACGTGCAGCAATGAGGATAATCCTCGAGTTCACGGACCCGATCCGTGTAATTACTACCATCATCTTTCAACTTTGCTTTCTCAAGGAGCATTAAAATTCAGCGGAACAACAACACGAGCCATCGTCTACAAACAAACATAGACAAGCAAAATACTATCGGTACTAAGTTCATGATAAATTTAAGTTCAATTAATCATATTACTTAAGAACTCCCACTTAGGCAGACATCTCTCTAGTCATCTAAGTGATCCGTGATCCAAATCAACTAAACCATGTCCGATCATCACGTGAGATGGAGTAGTTTCAATGGTGAACATCACTATGTTGATCATATCTACTATATGATTCACGCTCGACCTTCGGTCTCCGTGTTACGAGGCCATATGTGTATATGCTAGGCTCGTCAAGTATAAGCTGAGTATTCGCGTGTGCAACTGTTTTGCACCGTTGTATTTGAGCGTAGAGCCTATCACCCGATCATCACGTGGTGTCTCAGCACGAAGAACTTTATAGCGGTGCATACTCGGGAGAACACTGCTTGATAATTAGTGAGAGATCATCTTAAAATGCTACCGTCAATCAAAGCAAGATAAGATGCATAAAGGATAAACATCACATGCAATCAATATAAGTGATATGATATGGTCATCATCTTCTTGTGCTTGTGATCTCCATCTCGAAGCACCGTCGTGATCACCATCGTCACCGTAGCGACACCTTGATCTCCATCGTAGCATCGTTGTCGTTCGCCATCTATTGCTTCTCGACTATCGCTACCGCTTAGTGATAAAGTAAAGCAATTACGAGAGCGTTGCATTTCATAAAATAAGCGACAACCATATGGCTCCTGCGATTGCCGATAACCGGTTACAAAACATGATCATCTCATACAATAAAATATAGCATCACGTCTTGACCATATCACATCAAAACATGCCTGCAAAAACAAGTTAGGCGTCCTATACTTTGTTGTTGCAAATTTTACGTGGCTGCTACGGGCTTAGCAAGAACTGTTCTTACCTCGCATCAAAAACCACAGCGATAGTTCGTCAAGTTGGTTTTGTTTTAACCCTCGCAAGGACGGGCGTAGCCTCGATTCAGCTAAAGTGAGAGAGCAGACACCCGCCACCACCTTTAAGCCACGAGTCTCGTAATGGTGAAACCAGTCTCGCGTAAGCGTCTGGCGTAATGTCGGTCGGGCGCTTCATCTCACAATACCGCCGAACCAAAGTATGACATCTTTGGTAAGCGGTATGACTTATATCGCCCACAACTCACTTGTGTTCTACTCGTGCATATAACATCAGCGCATAAAACCTAGGCTCGATGCCACTATTGGGAGCGTAGTAATTTCAAAATTTTCCTCGCTACGCAAGATCATGGTGATGGTATAGCGAGAGGGAAGTGTTGTCCAAGTACCCTCATAGACCGTGGCGGGCGTTAACTGCTTAGCGGTTGATGTAGTCGTATGTCTTCACGATCCGACCGATCCAAGCACCGAGCGTCTGGGGCCTCCGAGTTCAACTGCGTTTAGCTCGATGATGATCTCGGCTCTCCGATCCAGCAAAGGCTCGAGAGATGAGTTCCGTCGACCGCGATGGCGTGGTGGCGATGATGATGTTCTACCGGCGCGGGGCTTCGCCTAAACTCATGACGATATGACCGAGGTGGAATATGGTGGAGGGGCATCGCTGCAGCTAAGGAACAATCCGTAGATCAACTTGTGTGTCTTTAGGGTGCCCCCGCCCGTATATAAAGGAGCAAGGGGAGGCGGCTGGCCCTTAGAGGCGCGCCAGGAGGAGAGTCCTCCTCCTAGTGGGATGGGACTCCTTTCCTAATCCAACTAGGAAGGAGGAAGGGGAAGGAAAGAGGCGGAGAGGGAGAGGAAGAGGGGCGCGCCCCCTCCCTAGTCAAGTCGGACTCCCCTTGGGGCCAGGCGCGCCACCTCTGGGCTGCTGCCCTCTCTCTCCCCTCGGGCTCACTAAGGCCCAATACTTCCCGGGGGTTCGGTAACCCCTCCGGCACTCCGATTTTCTCCGAAATCACCGGAACACTTCCGGTGTCGAATATAGTCGTCAATATATCAATCTTTATGTCTCGACCATTTGAGACTACTCGTCATGTCTGTTATCACATCGGGACTCGAACAAACTTGGTACATCAAAACTTATAAACTCATAATAAAAGCTGTCATCATAACGTTAAGCGTGCGGACCCTACGGGTTCGAGAACTATGTAGACATGACCTAGAACCATTCTCGGTCAATAACCAATAGCGGGACCTGGATGCCCATATTGGTTCCTACATATTCTACTAAGATCTTTATCGGTCGAACCGCATAACAACATCGTTGTTCCCTTTGTCATCGGTATGTTACTTGCCGAGATTCGATCGTCGGTATCAATACCTAGTTCAATCTCGTTACCGGCAAGTCTCTTTACTCGTTCGTAATGCATCATCCGTAACCAACTCATTGGTTACATTGCTTGCAAGGCTTATAGTGATGTGCATTACCGAGAGGCCGAGATACCTCTCCAGAGCAATCGGAGTGACAAAACCTAATCTCGAAATCGCCAACTCAACATGTACCTTCGGAGACACCTATAGTACTCCTTTATAATCACCCGATTACATTGTGGCGTTTGGTAGTACCCAAAGTGTTCCTCCGACAAGCAGGAGTTGCATAATTCTCATAATTACGAGGAACATGTATAAGTCATGAAGAAAGCAATAGCGGTATACTAAACGATCAAGTTCTAGGCTAACGGAATGGGTCATGTCAATCACATCATTCTTCTAATGATGTGATCCCACTAATCAAATGACAACACATGTCTATGGTTAGGAAACATAACCATCTTTGATTAATGAGCTAGTCAAGTAGAGGCATGTCTATGGTTATGTTTGTCTATGTATTCACACATGTATCATGTTTCTGGTTAATAAAATTCTAGCATGAATAATGAACATTTATCATGAAATAAGGAAATAAATAATAACTTTATTATTGCCTCTAGGGCATATTTCCTCCATGCTAGATGATTAATCAAAGATGGTTATGTTTCCTAACCATAGACATGTGTTGTCATTTGATTAATGGGATCACATCATCAGGAGAAGGATGTGATTGACATGACCCATTCCGTTAGCCTAGCACTTGATCGTTTAGTATGTTGCTATTGCTTTCTTCATGACTTATACATGTTCTGTAACTATGAGATTATGCAACTCCGTTTACGGAGAACACTTTGTGTGTCTGTGATTAAAAGCGTCTGGGTGATTATGAAACTCTGACATGCAGTCTCAGAAATGAAGGTGAATATTGATGATCAGAATTCATGTATTGGACGTCTATGTGATAAACGCTAGGATCATCGACCGTGATTCGAGGTCAATACCGAACGTTTATGAATCGAGTCTGATATGCGGAAGTCAGTCCCAAATGTCGAGACATGGCGAGAAGTCTCGAAATGGTCAGATAGTCCCCGGAAGATCGACATGAGGGCGACTATGGTCAATTAACATCGGAAGGGTTAGAGTAATCTGGTATTTTCGAGAGTGCGGGGGAGTGCAGGAATACGAGGAAGAAGTAATGGGCCTCATGGGCCAAGTGGTGGAAGAGAGGAGAGGCGAGCGCGGCCCCCTAGCCCAAACCGGGTGGACTAGGGGTGCCCCCTTTCCTCCTTTTCCTCCTCTCCTTCCTTCTCCTTCTCCTTCCTTCCTTCCCTCTCCTAGTTGGACTAGGAAAGGAGGAGTCCTACTCTGGTGGGAGTAGGACTCCTCCTAGCGCCCTCCCTTGGCGGCCGCCCCCCCTTGCTCCTTTATATCACGGGGCAGGGGCACCCATGACACACAAGTTGATCTTCGTGATCGTTCCTTAGCCGTGTCGGTGCCCCCTTGACCATATTCCACCTCGGTCATATCGTTGCGGTGCTTAGGCGAAGCCTGCGTCGATAGAACATCATCATCTTCACCCACGCCGTCGTCTTGTGGAACTCATCCCCGACACTTTGCTGGATCGAGTCGGGGATCGTCATCGAGCTGAGCGCGTGCTGAACTCGGAGGTGCCGTCGTTCGGTACTTGGATCGGTCGGATCGTGAAGGCGTATGACTACATCATCGCGTTGTCATAGCGCTTCGCTTACGGTCTCACGAGTGCGTGGACAACACTCTCCCTCTCGTTGTTATGCATCACCATGATCTTGCGTGTGCGTGGAATTTTTGAAATTACTCGTTCCCCAACAGGAGGTGGGTAGGCGGCGAGTCGGCGATTTTGGAGGAAGTCGGCTGGCGGCGGAGTTGGCGGCGAGGTCGGGCGGGCTTAAGCGAATGATGGCAGTTGTGCAGTTGGTGCACGATCACCATTTTTACATCTCATGTAGGTGGAGATACAAATTTGCAACTCGAGGTGTTGTATTTTACATCTTCGGGAGGTGGAGATGTAATTTTTTTTTTTGCATCTACATCTGTTGGAGAGGTGTTTTGGGGCCTCGGAGATGCAAAACGTTAGTTATTTTTGCATCTACATCATCCATTGGAGATGGTCTTAAGATAACAAACTTAAGATAACAACCCAGGCCAATGGATGCAGGAATAACTATGATGAAACACTCAATGCACACATGCCATCTCATCAAAGGTCCACCACAACATGCACGAGGAAAAGTTTTCTGTTATTTGATGATCCCATGCGCTCATCCCACCTCACCACATGCCACCTCATCAAGGTTCACTCAACATGCATGAGAAAAAGTTTTCATGGTGATTCTGACAGCGACCACCGAAGATGCTACGATAGGCGACAACCAGTGCTGCCATTGCTGCCCCCACATGCTTCAAACGGCGGCAACCACGATGACCGCAAGCTGAATGGCGGACCAGGGCGACCCCGCGTGCTACCGGTGTTGGAAGCGGCCAACTCGGATGTTGGAACCGGCTACGACAAATTGCTTGAACCATGTGCTGCAACTACGGGCACAGTATTCAGGTGAAGTTGCGAGGGGTCGAGGTGCTGCACCGGATGCTATAAACCGGCTACGGTAGAGCTGCGACTGGCACAAGACGGAGCTGCAACCCGTGCGCCAATTGCTCGACCGCGCCTTTTTTGCGGAACCAAAAGCAGGGTTTGTGATCGGCGCGAGCTGAGGTGCAACCAGCAACACCCAATGCTATGACCACCACCTTTTTTGCTTGACCTACAGAAAGCACGCGTGGCGACCAGCGAGCGGAGGAGCTGCAACATGCACCGCAAAATGCTTCGACCATTGGCCAACGGAGCTACAATCGTCTTATGAAAAAGCTTCAAGCGGAGACAGCGAAGCGACAACCGGCTTCTAAAAAAGCTTCAACCGGAGTCGGCGAGCGGCGACGACGGGAGCTGAGTGGCAGTGCACGTGGGGTGCTACTATGGGTGCACGTCGCGCTACGATGACGGCTGATGGCGATGCTGGAACTCCACCCGGAGATGTTGCAACCACGGGGTGGAGCACAGCGAGCTACAAGGCCATGCCATGGCCTGTGGCGAGTGGCGACCGGTGGCTCTACTATGAGCGGCGACCCGACGGCCGCTAACAGTGAAACGAAAATATTGGAGGAGTCCGTGTGGGAGAGGTGGATGCACGCACTCCATCCAACGGCTATAAACCACTTATGGACAGAGATCGGATGAACATCCATCAGCATGGCGTGAAATTTCCCTTCCGTAGTAGAACTCGGAGTATGGCTCCCAAAACCTTTCAAAAGACCGCGATCTCGCTACCGACCGACCCAATCGATCCTCGCCGACCGACCCAACCGTGAAGAGCAAGAAAAGGCAGCGAGCTCGGCGTGCTCGCTACTGCGGCGGCGGCGGCGGCGTCGATGGGCGACCACTACCAGACGCTGGGGCTCCGCCGCGACGCCAGCAAGGCCGACATCAAGAACGCCTTCTTCCGCCTCGCCCACCGCCACCACCCCGACCACCACACCCACGCCGACGCCGCCGCCCGAGCCGAGGCCACGCTCCGCTTCCGCCAGGTCAAAGACGCCTACGACGTGCTCCACGACGACCGCCGCCGCGCGGTACGACTCCTGGTTCCGCTCCTCCTCCTCCTCGCGTTCAGTGGCTACAGGCACCGTCACGGACACGGACACGGCAGGAACTCTACCTGGTCGTCGTCCGCGAGGAACGACCACGGGCACCGTCACGGACACGGCAGCGCCACCTCGTCGGCCGGTTCGAGGGCTCCGCCTCGGCCGAGAGGCCGCTCTAGACTCGACAACGTGATATTCTGGTAAGCGACCTGTGTTCTTTGGGTTTATATCGCGTGCGTGGCGAGAGATCCGGCAAGATCAGACGATTTTTCTGTAATTTTCATGCCCTAACAGGCTAACACTGATTCAGTGCCTGAATGCCGATGACTCACCATGATAACCATGCATGTACCGCAGCGCATTTGTAGGTCTATCAGCGCTCGCAGAACTTGGAGAAAGGTGGAAGGAAGATCCGGAAAAGATGGAACGAGATTTGCAAATGATGAGGACAGCGTTCCTGAAGACGAAGCAACAGTGGGAAAATCTGAAACGAGGATGGGAAAAGAGGAACCCCTGGGTAAGTAGAGTACATGCATGCATATATAGGCCGGCCGGGGGTCAGAATCAGATGCCTTTGCCTCCTTTTTGCAATGTGCTATCAGTACAAGTACAAGTAATGTTGTGATGAACTAATCGTGTGCGTTGCGCTGCGTATTGTGCAGAAATCATGGAGGGAGTCGAGAGAGAAGGACAAAGAGAAGAACTAGTGGACGGACATATTCAGATCTTGACTTCAGGCATGCAGCTAGAACAGTTCAGACTTGCAGAGACTCTACACGTCAAGACGACGGTTTGGCATGTCTTTCGTGTGGTAGCAGGCGTTCATGTTACTTTACCTTTCTGATGAGGGAACCCGAGGGGATTTCTCCCTAGTGTATGTTTATATATAAACTTAAAAAATTATCGGTGCGTTGTAACAGATGATACACTGTTAAAGTGCCGTCATAGTTGTGAAGCTGACTGGACTATTAATTGTAAAACAAGCCGATTTCATCACAGCGTCAAATGGTTGTTGCAGCAGAAAACCAATAGTTCTAGGCCATATTCAGTTAGTTTCATATTTAATCTCTCCTTCTGTCAAGATACCCTTGCATCTAACTAGTAAAATAATCAAAATTTCATGAATTGGAAAAAATTGCCAAATACAAAAATACAAAAATCTGTTTGTGAACTAAAAAGTATCCAAGAATTTGGAAAAAGTAAATAATTCAAAAAAGATGAATTAAAAAACATGATTTTAAAATAGATCATAATTTTAAGAAGATGTTCCTGACTTCTTATAAAAATATGAAATTGAAATATATATATATATATATATATATAATCGTGAATATTATTAAAATGTGCATGTGCAACAGGCTGGCAGCCCTTCTCCCGTCCCTAGTTGCAGTCTCGTTGTACGCATGCTGTTGTGTACCAAGGGTGGACTTGCAGCTAGGACAAAAAGGGGTCGGGCCAGCTCCGTGTCGAGAGTGGACTTGCAACTTGGACAAAAAAGGGCCAGGCCTAGTTGCGTGTTGAGGGTAGACTTGCAACCGGGACAAAAATGAGTCGGGTCCCCAACAATGGTGTAACCAGGGGGTGGAGCACATCAAGCTGGAAGGCAGTGCGATGGTTGTGGCGAGTGGCGACCGGCGGCCTCTGCTATGATCTACGAACATGCCGGTGATGGAATCGGTGATGGCGGCCTTGAGAGCCAGCGAGGGCTAGCAGGAGGAGGTGTGGCGGGGCACACGTGAAATGGAGGTGCCAAGAAGGACAAAAGCAGCGTGATGCGAGGCGATGTGAATTTTATTTGTGTGCATTGACCAAGCGAGAGGCGATTCAAGAGGCATCCAGCGGTATGGGGCGGCTCAATCCGGCGGCTGCATAGCGACCAATTAGTTGCTCGCGCCAGTCAGCCGCCTGAGGCGTCGCTCAATTGTCTAGATCTAATAAAGCGAATTCAAAGTCACCAACCCGAGAACACACGGGGGCCGACGGAAGAACCCCCCCCCCCCACGTGTTGCCCTCTTTGGTGACACGGGGGCGATCAAATCTCCTCTTCATTCCTCGTTGTCTCGCTACCGCCCGAGGCCTTGCCAGCGAAGCCCGGGCGAGACTGGTGATGGCGGTGGCGGGGCCTTCCCCTTAATTTGTGTCTCTTCTCTGGTCTAAATCCCAATGGTAGCTGATACGTCTCCAATGTATCTATAATTTTTTATTGTTCCATGCTATTATATTATCTGTTTTAGATGTTTTATATGCATTTATATGCTATTTTATATTATTTTTGGGACTAACATATTAACCTAGAGCCCAGTGCCAGTTTCAGTTTTTTGCTTGTTGTAGAGTTTTGCAGAAAAGGAATATCAAACGGAGTCCAAACGGAATGAAACTTTCGCGATGATCTTTCTTGGACCAGAAGCAAACCAGAAGACTTGAAGATGAAGTCGGAGACGCAACGAGGCGACCACGAGGGTGGAGGCCGCGCCCAGGGGGTAGGGCGCGCTCCCCTACCTCATGGGCCCCTCGGAGCTCTCCTGACCTAATTCTTTCGCCTATATATACTCTTATACCCCAAAACCATCAGGGGGAGCCACGAAAACACTTTTCCACTGCCGCAACCTTCTGTACCCGTGAGATCCCATATAGGGGCCTTTTTTGGTGTCCTGCTGGAGGGGGATTCGATCACGGAGGGCTTCTACATCAACACCATTTCCCTTCCGATGAAGCGTGAGTAGTTTACCACAGACCTACGAGTCCATAGCTAGTAGCGATGGCTTCTTCTCTCTCTCTTTGATTCTCAATACCATGTTCTCCTCGATGTTCTTGAAGATCTATTCGATATAATCTTCTTTTGCGGTGTGTTTGCCGAGATCCGATAAATTGTGGATTTATGATCACATTATTTATGAATATTATTTGAGTCTTCTCTGAATTCTTATATGCATGATTTGATATCTTTGCAAGTCTCTTCGAATTATCGGTTTAGTTTAGCCTACTAATTGGTTTTTCTTGCAATGGGAGAAGTGCTTAGCTTTGGGTTCAAACTTGCGGTGTCCTTTCCCAGTGATAGTAGGGGCAGCAATGCACGTATTGTATTATTGCCATCGAGGATAAAAAGATGGGGTTTTCATCATATTGCTTGAGTTAATTCCTCTACATCATGTCATCTTAATGCGTTACTCTGTTCTTCATGAACTTAATACTCTAGATGCAGACAAGAGTCGCTCGATGTGTGGAGTAATAGTAGTAGATGCAGAATCGTTTCGGTCTACTTGACACAGACATGATGCCTATGTTCATGATCATTGCCTTAAACATCGTCATAATTATGCGCTCTTCTATCAATTGCTTGGCAGTAATTTGTTCATCCACCGTATTATTTGCTATATTGAGAGAAGCCACTAGTGAAACCTATGGCCCCCGGGTCTCTTTTCCATCATATTAAGTTTCTTTTCCATCATACTAGTTTCCCATCTACTACTTTGCAGTCTTTTACTTTCCGAACTTTAAATCATACCAAAAAATATTACTTTACCGTTTATCTATCTCTATCAGATCTCACTTTTGCAAGTAACCGTGAAGGGATTGACAACCCCTTTATCGCGTTGGGTGCAAGTTGTTGATGTTTGTGCAGGTATTCGGTGACTTGTGCGTTGTCTCCTACTGGATTGATACCTGGTTCTCAAACTGAGGGAAATACTTACTCTACTTTGCTGCATCACCCTTTCCTCTTCAAGGGAAAAACCAACGCAAGCTCAAGAGGTAGTAGTAGCTACCCGCGGGATGCCTTGGCCAGATTAATGGAAAGACGGTGGCAGGACTATTGCGCTCTTTCGCGGGTGGCAGTGTGGTGTCGGCAGCGCTCGGAGGCCGAGATGCGTGGCATGGCGGTGGCTGGATGGTGTGCTCAAGGTGGTGGCGCTTCGGTCCTCCGGCGTGGCATCTTCTTCAAGCGGCGTGGATCCTTGATTTGATCGGGACGGGCCTTGGGAATGTGTGATCTGGAAGGATCCAATCCTCCTGCTCGTGGTGGTCCCATGTCAACATTGGTGAACATGGTGGTGCAGCTTGGTTCGTTTTTCTCGAGGACCGGAGACTGACGGTGAAAGCAAACATCGACTGGAGTCGGAGCCAATGACGGTGACGTCTGTGGGCGTCGCTAGCTACCTTCCTGAAGGTGTCAACATGTAATCCTCGATTCCCCTTCAGAATACTCCGAGGAAACCCTAGGTCTGGGGCTCCCTGGTCGGATGATGGCGGCGCTCGGAGTCGTGTTCCTACTTGGGGGGTAGTGATGATCCTTCGTTGCGCTGTGGCCTTGCTAATATGTGTTGGAAATATGCCCTAGAGGCAATAATAAAAGTATTATTATATTTCATTGTTCATGATAATTGTCCTTTATTCATGCTATAAGCGTATTATCGGAAATCGTAATACGTGTGAATACATAGACCACAATATGTCCCTAGTGAGCCTCTAGTTGACTAGCTCGTTGTGATCAACATATAGTCATGGTTTCACGGCTATGGACATTGGATGTCGTTGATAGCGGGATCACATCATTAGGAGAATGATGTGATGGACAAGACAATCCTAAGCATAGCACAAAGATCGTGTAGTTCGTTTGCTAGAGCTTTTCCAATGTCAAGTATCTCTTCCTTCGACCATGAGATCGTGTAACTCCGGATACCGTAGGAGTGCTTTGGGTGTATCAAGCGTCTAGCATGGCTGGGTGACTATAAAGGTGCACTACAGGTATCTCCAAAAGTGTCATTGGGTTGACATGGATCGAGACTAGGATTTGTCACTCCGTATGACGGAGAGGTATCTTTAGGCCCTTTCGGTAATGCATCATCATAATGAGCTCAAGGTGACCAAGGTGTTGACCACGGGATCATGCATTCAGATGCAGTAAAGTGACTTGCGATAGCGAGACTGAACAAGGTATTGGGATACCGGCGATCGAGTCTCGGGCAAATAACGTACCGGCCGACAAAGGAATTGTATCTGAGGTTTGATCGAATCCTCGACATCGTGGTTCAAGCGATGAATTCATCGAGGAGCATGTAGGAACCAACATGGGTATCCATATCCGCTGTTGGTTATTGACGGAGAGTGGTCTCTGTCATGTCGCATGTCTCCCGAACCCGTAGGGTCTACACATAAGGTTCGGTGGCGCTAGGGTTATTAGGAAGACTAGTATGTGACTACCAAATGTTGTTGAGTCCGAATGAGATCCCGGACGTCACGAGGAGTTCTGGAATGGTGGGAGATGAAGTTTTATATATGGGAAGTTGTCATACGGACACGGAAAGTTTGAGGGCTTATCGGTATTGTCTGGGGCTACGAGAGGTTAGGGGTCCACCGGAGGGCCACCCCTCGGGAGGAATCCTATGGGCATAAAGGGAGAAGCCAGCCTGGAGGCTGGCGCGCCCCCACCTTGGGCCCATGCGCCTAGGGTTGGGGAACCCTAAAGGCGCCCCTTGGGGGCAAGTCCCCCTCCTGACGCCGCCCCCTCTAGATCCCATCTAGAGGTGGCCCCTGCCCTTCCCTATAAATAGGGGGTGAGGGAGGGCTGCTGTACACATCTTCCGGCGCAGCCCTCCCTCCCAACCCATCTCCTCCTCCGTTACGTGCTTGCGAAGCCACAGCCGAATCTTGCTGCTCCAACACCACCCGCCGTCGTCTTTGCCGTTGGAGCAATCTTCCTCAACCTCTCCTTCCCCTTGCTGGATCAAGAAGGAGGAGGCGTCTCCCGTCCGTCGTGTGTTGAGCGGAGGTGCTGTTGTTGGGGAGCGTAGTAATTTCAAAAATTTCCTACGCACCGCAAAATCATGGTGATGCATAGCAGAGAGGGAGAGTGTTGTCTCGTACCCTCGTGAACCCGAAGCGGAAGCGTTAATGAAACATAGAGGAAGTAGTCGTCGTCCTCCGGTCCAACCGATCCAAGCACCGTTACTCGGCACCTCCGAGTTCTTGACAGCGTACAGCTCGATGGCGCACCCTCGATCTCCAATCGAGTAGAGGCTCAGGGGAGTTCCGTCGGCCGCGACGGCGTGGTGACAATCTTGATGTTCTCTGTCGCGGGGCTTCGCCTAAGCACCGCTACAATATGATCGAGGTGTAATATCGTGGAGGGCACACACTGCGGCTAAGGCGATCAATGATCAACTTGTGTGTACTAGGGTGCCCCCTACCCCGTATATAAGGAGGGAGGGAGGAGGTGGCGGCCCTAGAAGTGGCGCCATGAGGAGGAAACCTACTCCAAGTAGGTTTCCTCTCTTTCCTTATCTTATTTGGAGGGAGGAAAGAGTACTAGTATTAGGAAGTAGTACTAGTAGTAGTAATAGGAAGAGGGAAGGAGAAAGGAAAGGGGGCGGCCCCCTCCCCAGTCGGATTGGGCTTGGGGCGCGCCCCCTCCTGCTCCTTCTCCTTCCTCCTACATGGGCCCAATAAGGCCCATATACCTCCCGGGGTTCGGTAACCTCCGGAGATCCAAACTTCTCGGAACCTTTCCGGTGTCCAAATATATCCGTCCAATATATCAATCTTTATGTCTTGACCATTTGAGACTCCTCGTCATGTCCGTGATCATATCCGGGACTCGAACAACCTTGGTACATCAAAATACATAGCTCATAATATAAGCATCGCCGAAACCTTAGCGTGCGGACCCTACGGTTCGAGAACAATGCAGAACATGGCCGAGACCGTCTCCGGTCAATAACCAATAAGCGGGACCTGGATGCCCATATTGGTTCCTACATATTCTCTGAAGATCTTTAGCGGTCGGACCGCATAACAAAATCGTTGTTCCTTTGTCATCGGTATGTTACTTGCGAGATTCGATCGTCGGTATCAATACCTAGTACAATCTCGTTACCGGCAAGTCTCTTTACTCGTTCCGTAATACATCATCTCACAACTAACTCATTAGTTGCAATGCTTGCAAGGCTTAAGTGATGTGCATTACCGAGAGGCCGAGATACCTCTCCGACATTGGAGTGACAAATCTTAATCTCGAAATCGCCAACTCAACAAGTACCTTTGGAGACACACAGAGAGCACCTTTATAATCACCCGATTCGTTGTGACGTTTGGTAGCACACAAAGTGTGTTGGGAGCGTAGTAATTTCAAAAATTTCCCTCGCACACGCAAGATCATGGTGATGCATAGCAGCGAGAGGAGAGTGTTGTCTCGTACCCTCGTAGACCGAAGCGAGCGATCTGGCGTAGAGGAAGTAGTCGTCGTTCTCCTCGCGATCCGACCGATCTGGCGCCGTTACTCTGGCGCCCCGAGTTCTTGACACCGTACAGCTCGATGGCGTCCCTCGTACTCCGATCCAGCCGAGTGTCGAGGAGAGTTCCGTCGGCCTGACGGCGTGGTGGCGATCTTGATGTTCTACGGCGCGAGGCTTCGCCTAAGCTTGCGACGATATGACCGAGGTGGAATATGGTGGAGGGGCACCGCTGCACGGCTAAGAGCGATCCGTAGATCAAACTTGTGTGTTCTAGGGTGCCCCCTGCCCCGTATATAAAGGAGGGAGGGGGAGGTGCGGCCGGCCCAAGGGAGGCGGCTGGGAGGAGTCATACTCCCAGGAGTAGGACTCCCCCTTTCCTAGTTGGAGTAGGATTGGGGGAGGGAAGAGGAAGAGGCGCGCCCCCTCCTTGTCCTATTCGGACTAGGGGGGAGGCGCGGCCTGCCTGGCAGCCCTCCTCTTCTCCCTCGAGGCCCACTAAGGCCCATTTAGTTCCGGGGGTTCGGTAACCTCCGGTACTCGATAAATTCCGTTTTCACCGGAACCATTCCGAACTCCAAATATAGGCTTCAATATATCAATCTTTATGTCTCGACCATTTGAGACTCCTCGTCATGTCGTGATCACATCCGGGACTCGAACTTTTCGGTACATCAAAATACACAAACTCATAATAAGCATCATGAAACCTTAAGCGTGCGGACCCTACGGTTCGAGAACAATGCAGACATGACCGAGACCGTCTCGGTCAATAACCAATAGCGGGACCTGGATGCCCATATTGGTTCCTACATATTCTCTGAAGATCTTTATCGGTCAGACCGCATAACAACATCGTTGTTCCTTTGTCATCGGTATGTTACTTGCGAGATTCGATCGTCGGTATCAATACCTAGTTCAATCTCGTTACGGCAAGTCTCTTTACTCGTTCCGTAATACATCATCTCACAGCTAACTTATTAGTTGTAATGCTTGCAAGGCTTGATGATGTGTATTACCGAGAGGCCGAGATACCTCTCCGACAATCGGAGTGACAAAACCTAATCTCGAAATCGCCAACTCAACATCGCCTTTGGAGACACTGTAGTACTCCTTTATAATCACCCGATTCACGTTGTGACGTTTGGTAGCACCAAAGTGTTCCTCCGTAGCAGGAGTTGCATAATCTCATAGTTATAGGAACATGTATAAGTCATGGATAAAAGCGGTAGCAACATACTAAGCGATCGTGTGCTAAGCTAATGGAATGGGTCATGTCAATCAGATCATTCTACTAATGATGTGACCTTGTTAATCAAATAACAACTCTTTGTTTATGGTAGGAAACATAACCATCTTTGATTAACAAGCTAGTCTAGTATAGGCATACTAGTGACATATTGTTTGTCTATGCATTCACACATGTATCATGTTTCGGTTAATACAATTCTAGCATGAATGATAAACATTTATCATGAATTAAGGAAATAAATAATAACTTTATTATTGCCTCTAGGGCATATTTCCTTGATCTCCCACTTGCACTAGAGTCAATAATCTAGATTACATAGTAATGATTCTAACACCCATGGAGTCTTGGTGTTGATCATGTTTTGCTCGTGGAAGAGGCTTAGTCAGCGAATGCTGCTACATTCAGATCCGTATGTATCTTACAAATCTCTATGTCTCCCACGGACTAAGTCCGGATGGAATTGAAGCGTCTCTTGATGTGCTTGGTCCTCTTGTGAAATCTGGATTCCCGCTAAGGCAATTGCTCGATATTGTGTCACGAAGATTTTCATTGGACCCGATGCACTAGGTATGACACCTAGATCGGATATGAACTCCTTCATCCAGACTCCTTCATTAGCTGCTTCGAAGCTGCTATGTACTCTGCTTCACATGTAGATCCGCTTCTGACGCTTTGTTTAGAACTGCACCAACCAGCAGCTCCTCCGTTTAGTGTAAATCGTATCCGGTCTGCGATTTAGAATCGTCGGATCGGTGTCAAAGCTTGCATCAACGTAACCGTTTACGATGAGCTCTTTGTCACCTCCATATCGAAAACATATCCTTAGTCCTTTTCGGTATTTCGGGATGTTCTTGACCGCTGTCGATGATCCACTCTGGATTACTTTGGTACCTCCTGCTAAACTTATAGCAAGGCACACATCAGGTGCGGTACACAGCATTGCATACATGATAGAGCCTATGGCTGAAGCATAGGAACATCTTTCATTTCTCTCTATCTTCTGCGGTGGTGGGCATTGAGTCTTACTCATCTTCACACCTTGTAACACAGGCAAGAACCCTTTCTTTGCTTGATCCATTTGAACTTCTTCAAAATTTTGTCAAGGTATGTGCTTTGTGAAAGTCAATTAAGCGTCTTGATCTATCTCTATAGATCTTTATGCCTAATATGTAAGCAGCTTCACGAGGTCTTTCATTGAAAAACTCTTATTCAAGTATCCCTTTATGCTATCCGAAATTCTATATCATTTCCGATCAGCAATATGTCATCTACATATAATATCGAGAAATGCTCTGAGCTCCCACTCACTTTCTTGTAAATCTGGGCTTCTCCAAAAGTCTGTATAAACCCAAATCTTTGATCACACTATCAAAGCGTTTATTCAACTCGAGATGCTTGCACCAGTCCATAGATGGATCGCTGGAGCTTACATACTTTGTTAGCTCCTTTGGATCGATAAAACCTTACGGTTGCATCATATACAACTCTTCTTCGAAATCCATTCAAGAATGCAGTCTTTACATCCATTTGCCAAATTTCATAATCATAAAATCGGCAATTGCTAACATGATTCGGACGGACTTAAGCATCGCTTCTGGTGAGAAGGTCTCATCGTAGTCAATCCCTTGAACTTGTCGAAAACCCTTTGCGACAAGTCGAGCTTTATAAACGATAACATTACCGTCGGCGTCGGTCTTCTTCTTGAAGATCCACTTGTTTTCTATTGCTTGCCTACCCTCGGGCAAGTCAACCAAAATCCATACTTTGTTTTCATACATGGATCCCATCTCAGATTTCATGGCCTCAAGCCATTTTGCGAATCTGGGCTCACCATCGCTTCTTCATAGTTCGTAGGTTCATCATGATCTAGTAGCATGATTTCGAACAGGATTACCGTACCACTCACAGTGCGGATCTTACTCTGGTTGATCTCGTGGTTACGTAGTAACTTGATCTGAAGTTTCATGATCAACATCATCAACTTCCTCACTACTTGGTGTAGATGTCTCGAAACCGGTTTCTGCGACAAACTACTTTCAAGTAAGGGAGAAGGTACAATTACCTCATCAAGTTCTACTTTCCTCCCACTCACTTCTTTCGAGAGAAACTCCTTCTCTAGAAAGGATCCATTCTTAACAACGAATGTCTTGCCTTGGATCTGTGATAGAAGGTGTACCCAATGATCTCCTTTGGGTATCCTATGAAGACACATTTCTCGATTTGGGTTCGAGCTTATCGGGTTGAAGCTTTTTCACATAAGCATCGCATCCCCAAACTTTAAGAAGCGACAACTTTGGTTTCTTGCCAAACCACAGTTCATAAGGTGTCGTCTCAGCGGATTTTTGCGGTGTTCTATTCGGTGTGAATCGGCCGTCTCTAGAGCATAACCCCAAAGCGATAGCGGTAAATCTGTAAGAGACATCATAGATCGTACCATATCTAGTAAAATACGATTCTGACGTTCGGACACACCATTCTGTTGTGGTGTTCGGGTGGCGTGAGTTCTTGAAACTATTCCACATTGTTTCAAATGTAGACCAAACTCGTAACTCAAATATTCACCTCCACGATCGGATCGTAGAAATTTAATTTTCTTATTACGATGATTTTCAACTTCACTCTGAAATTCTTTGAACTTTTCAAATGTTTCAGACTTATGTTTCATTAAGTAGATATACCCATATCTGCTTAAGTCATCTGTGAAGGTGAGAAAATAACGATATCCGCCACGAGCCTCAACATTCATCGGACCACATACATACGTATGTATGATTTCCAACAAATCTGTTGCTCTCTCCATAGTACGGAGAAGCGGGTTTTAGTCATCTTGCCCATGAGGCACGGTTACATAAGTGCCAAGTGATTCATAATCAAGTGACTCCAAAAGTCCATCGATATGGAATTTCTTCATGCGCTTTACACCGATATGACCTAAGCGGCGGTGCCACAAATAAGTTACACTATCATTATCAACTCTGCATCTTTTGGTTTCAACATTATGAATATGTGTATCACTACTATCGAGATTCAACAAAATAGACCACTCCTCAAGGGTGCATGACCATAAAAGATATTACTCATATAAATAGAACAACCATTATTCTCGATTTAAATGAATAACCGTCTCGCATCAAACAAGATCCAGATATAATGTTCATGCTCAACGAGCACCAAATAACAATTATTTAGGTCTAAAACTAATCCGAAGGTAGATGTAGAGGTAGCGTGCCGACCGCGATCACATCGACTTTGGAACCATTTCCCACGCGCATCGTCACCTCGTCCTTTGCGGTGTTAAGCAATCCGTAGTCCTGTTTGAGTTGCAAATATTAGCAACAGAACCGAGTATCAAATACCAGTGCTCTGCGAGCTCTAGTAAGGTACACATCAATAACATGTATATCACATATACCTTTGTTCACCTTGCCATCCTTCTTATCCGCCAAATACTTGGGGCAGTTCCGCTTCCGATGACGATCGCTTGCGGTAGAAGCACTCGATTTCAGGCTTAGGTCCAGACTTGGGTTTCTTCTCTGAGCAGACAACTTGCTTCTTGTTCTTCTTGAAGTTCCTTCTTCTTCCCTTTGTCTTTCTTCTTGAAACTAGTGGTCTTATTGACCATCAACACTTGATGCTCCTTCTTGATTTCTACCTCCGCAGCCTTTAGCATTGCGAAGAGCTCGGTATAGTCTTCACTAACCCTTGCATATTATAGTTCATCACGAAGCCTTTGTAGCTTGGTGGCGGTGATTGAAGAATTACATCAATGACACAATCATCGGAAGATTAACTCCCAATTCGTCAAGTGATTGTAGTACCCGGACATTACGAGTATGTGCTCACTAATGAGAACTATTCTCCTCCATCTTGCAGCTATAGAACTTATTGGAGACTTCATATCTCTCAATCCGGGCATTACATTGGAATATTAACTTCAACTCTGGAACATCTCATATGCTCCATGGCGTTCAAAAGCGTCGTTGAAGTCCGGTTCTAAGCCGTAAAGCATGGCACTTGAACTATAGAGTAGTCATCAGCTTTGCTCTCGCGAGACGTTCACAACATCGGTGTTGCTCAATGACAGGCTGGCACCCAGCGGTGCATCCGGGGCGTAACTCTTACATGCAGACAATGAGGATAATCCTCGAGATTCGGACCCGATCCGTGTAATTGCTACCATCATCTTTCAACTTTGCTTTCTCAAGGGCGCATTAAAATTCAACGGAACAACAGCACGAGCCATCTATCTACAATCAAACATAACCAAGCAAGATACTATCGGTACTAAGTTCATGATAAATTTAAGTTCAATTAATCATATTACTTAAGAACTCCCACTTAGAAAGACATCTCTCTAGTCATCTAAGTGATCCGTGATCCAAATCAACTAAACCATAACCGATCATCACGTGAAATGGAGTAGTTTTCAATGGTGAACATCTTATGTTGATCATATCTACTATATGATTCACGCTCGACCTTTCGGTCTCCGTGTTCGAGGCCATATCTGCATATGCTAGGCTCGTCAAGTATAACCGAGTATTCTGCGTGTGCAAAACTGGCTTGCACCCGTTGTAGATGGACGTAGAGCTTATCACACCCGATCATCACGTGGTGTGCAGGCACGACGAACTTTGGCAGCGGTGCATACTCGGGAGAACACTTCTTGATAATTTAGTGAGAGATCATCTTATAATGCTACCGTCAATCAAAGCAAGATAAGATGCATAAAGGATAAACATCACATGCAAATCAATATAAGTGATATGATATGGTCATCATCATCTTGTGCTTCGTGATCTTCATCTCCGCAGCACCACCATGATCACCATCGTCACCGTAGCGACACCTTGATCTCCATCGTAGCATCGTTGTCGTCTCGCCAATCTTATGCTTCTCGACTATCGCTACCGCTTAGTGATAAAGTAAAGCATTACAGAAGCGATGCATTGCATACAATAAGCGACAACCATATGGCTCCAGCCGATTGCCAATAACCGGTTACAAAACATGATCATCTCATACAATAAAATATAGCATCACGTCTTGACCATATCACATCACAACATGCCTGCAAAAACAAGTTAGGCGTCCTCTACTTTGTTGTTGCAAATTTTACGTGGCTGCTACGGGCTTAAGCAAGAACTAGTCTCACCTCGCATCAAAACCACAGCGATACTTCGTCAAATAGACTCGTTTAACCTTCTCAAGGACGGGCGTAGCCACACTCAGTTCAACTAAAGTGAGAGGCAGACACCCACGGTCACCTTTAAGCAGCGAGTGCTCGTGGCGGTGAAACCAGTCTCGCGTAAGCGTCTGGCGTAATGTCGGTGCAGGCGCTTCATCTCACAATACCGCTGAACCAAAGTATGACATCTTTGGTAGGTAGTATGACTTGTATCGCCCACAACTCACTTGTGTTCTACTCGTGCAAAACATCAAACCATAAAAACCTAGGCTCGATGCCCTTTGTTGGGGAGCGTAGTAATTTCAAAAATTTCCTCGCACGCAAGATCATGGTGATGCATAGCGAGAGGGAGAGTGTTGTCTCGTACCCTCGTGAGACCGAGCGGAAGCGATCTGGCGTAGAGGAAGTAGTCGTCGTTCTCCTCGCGATCCGACCGATCCGGCGCCGTTACTCCGGCGCCCGAGTTCTTGACACACGTACAGCTCGATGGCGTCCCTCGTACTCCGATCCAGCCGAGTGTCGAGGAGAGTTCCGTCGACACGACGGCGTGGTGGCGATCTTGATGTTCTACCGGCGCGAGGGCTTCGCCTAAGCTTGCGACGATATGACCGAGGTGGAATATGGTGGAAGGGGCACCGCACACGGCTAAGGAGCGATCCGTAGATCAAACTTGTGTGTTCTAGGGTGCCCCCTGCCCGTATATAAAGGAGGGAGGGGGAGGTGCGGCGGCCCAAGGGAGGCTGCCAGGAGGAGTCCTACTCCCAGGGAGTAGGACTCCCCATTCTAGTTGGAGTAGGATTGGGGAGGGAAGAGGAAGAGGCGCCCCCTCCTTGTCCTATTCGGACTAGGGGGGGGGCGGCCTGCCTGGCCGGCCCTCCTCTTCTCCCTCGAGGCCCACTAAGGCCCATTTAGTTCCGGGGTTCGGTAACCTCCGGTACTCGATAAATTCCGTTTTCACGGAACCATTCGAACTCCAAATATAGGCTTCCAATATATCAATCTTTATGTCTCGACCATTTGAGAGTCCTCGTCATGTCCGTGATCACATCCGGGACTCGAACTTCTTGGTACATCAAAATACACAAACTCATAATAAGCGTCATCGAAACCTTAAGCGTGTGGACCCTACGGTTCGAGAACAATGCAGACATGACCGAGACCGTCTCGGTCAATAACCAATAGCGGGACCTGGATGCCCATATTGGTTCCTACATATTCTCGAAGATCTTTATCGGTCGGACCGCATAACAACATCGTTGTTCCTTTGTCATCGGTATGTTACTTGCCGAGATTCGATCGTCGGTATCAATACCTAGTTCAATCTCGTTACGGCAAGTCTCTTTACTCGTTCCGTAATACATCATCTCACAGCTAACTTATTAGTTGTAATGCTTGCAAGGCTTGATGATGTGTATTACCGAGAGGGCCGAAGATACCTCTCCGACAATCGGAGTGACAAAACCTAATCTCGAAATCGCCAACCCAACATCGCCTTTGGAGACACTGTAGTACTCCTTTATAATCACCCGATTACGTTGTGACGTTTGGTAGCACCAAAGTGTTCCTCCGTAAGCAGGAGTTGCATAATCTCATAGTTATAGGAACATGTATAAGTCATGGATAAAAGCGGTAGCAACATACTAAACGATCGTGTGCTAAGCTAATGGAATGGGTCATGTCAATCAGATCATTCTACTAATGATGTGACCTTGTTAATCCACTACAAGAAATATGTCAACTTGTGACCACCACTATTGGTCCTTTGAAAGGTCTAAATTTCCATTTGCGACCTTTTGTGACCAAAAATGAAGGTCAGCTGGCCGTCATAAAGCTGAACATAGCGACCTTTCTTACGGAATGGTGAAGGCGTTCTGACCAAAATATTCCTACTATGGCGTTTTGGTCACTAGCAACCTCCCGAGCCACGTAGGCATCCAGCGTGGCAAGTGATGTGGCACAAGATTCAGCCCGGTCAATTCGGTTTTCTACATGGGCCTAGCCAAGAATTCAGCCCATTTAATGTTATTTTTCTTTTAATTCTGGTGGATACATGGGCTGGCCCAACAATTCAACATTTTTATTTTACGGGCCATTACTATTAATTTTCTATTTTCAGCCATATTATTTTTGTGCTGGTCCCACATGTCGATTGGTCCCACTTGTCATGTTGATATCACAATTGGACCCACACATCAGAAATTTCAAAATTTGTCAAACAATTTTCATAAATATGTCCCACTGGTCAGGTTTCCATTTCATAGTATTGAAGTTATATACACAATCAATATTTCAAACAGACTAGAGCAAATGAAATTCATCCAAAACAACACTAAATATTACAATGCATTATATGCTACACTGACTAATATTACATTACTCTGCCTGATATTACAATACATAATATGCTACTCTTGCTGATAGGCTTCACGACTTTGCACTTCATACTTCACCTATGAAAAAAAGAAGAATAAGAACCTGTAGGCAGCATCAAACATAGCTTATAAGCAAGAATTGACAATAAGCTCAATTTAACAACACAAGATTTTGATATATTTATACAGTTCACAAGGTCGGCTGACTATTAACGGCTTTCCCATAGATTACAAACAATTATGTGTACAAGGCAATTCAACATTTAAGTTGGAAGGTGTTCAATAGCAAAATAGAAATGGCAATATACAAATAAATTGGCTATTAATACAGCAAGCATGACATGACAATAGCTGCTTGATAGATTTTATTAAACATGTATGAAGCAGCAGCGCACATAGACAACAACAATATATATAAAGGATTATAGATTGCATAACTGGTCAACTAATCTTCCATCTATATTTCTATCAGCAGCACACTAGATAGGCCACACATTTATTCCTCTGATGCAGTGAGGTAAAACAGATTATGGTGCCTGCCAAGTGAGGTAAAAACAGATTATCAAGACACACTAGATAGGCCACACATCAATATTTCTATCAGTGACACACTAGATAGGCCACACATTTATTACATTTACATGGTGGTGGCTGGCTAGCAATCATGGCTGCTAGCTCATCTGCCGGTGTGCGTGCACATCTCCTTCTTGGAACCAACCCAACCCAAACAAAGCAACAGTAGCAAACCACACATGTACAAGTAAACTTGATACAAAACAGGTTTCTCTTGAAAGGAACTATCAAAGCATTTCCAATAATTTTGAAGAAACTGCCTCAAGTCGATTCAGCCAAGGATATTATTTTCCACAAGCAAAAACTATGGTTCAGCTCCCACATGGGCATGGGGTTTTTGGGTTTCAAGAAACAAATCACATAGCTGGATGGGCATATGAAAGGTACATTACGAGTCTCTGGCGTCAACTTTGCTGGAGTTACTTGTCCTCAGTGATGAGCAGCTGCTTCCTCCTTTGGCTTGGTCATCTGAACAGCCAAAAAAACATGCAACTATAAGAAGATGGATTGATGGTAAAAAGAGTGAAGAATTGTGATTCAGTGAACAGAAAAGCATATGTACATTATAATACTCCAGACAAGAAAATAATAAGCCTAATATGAAGATAAGTGTTTTTCTTATTGATGGCTGTAAGATGGACTAATTGTAAAAAGAGAGAAGAATTGTGATTGGTGAGAAGAAAACAAGAAGTTATTATTCAGCGGTGATACTCGATATTTGACAAGTATGGTTTCATGTATACAAGTTAGGAGAGCAATGTACAAGATAAATCATTTTATATAAAGCATGTCGAATCAATATCCAAAATGTTATCGAGCAAAGCATAGAAACAAAGTCCCAAAATTCTAATTAGGCTTTGTGGCGGCAATACGCTGCAAGCCGGCAATGATAAGGTGGGGCGAGGTTGGGGAGGAGGCAAGTGTTCTCAGGTTATTAACAGGCTGGGTGATTAACATCCCGAAAAAAGAAAAAACAACTTAAAATATTGAGTCGGCAGCAACATCTACTTGTTACTGGAGTCCCAGTTCAAGATGGCCAGAGGCCACTTGGCACCATGGAACCTGCACAATTTCCATCATATATATGAATGAGTTAGGAAGTAAAGTAGAGTTGAACTACCCAGTCTCATACAATCATGATTCAGTTATATATATGATAAAACAGAACATATGGTTCAGTTATAGTCATACCACCTATACAAAGATCAAGCAAAGATATATTTTGACATGAGGACCAGCATGTCTGCCTCAGCAACTATCTAAAATTATCAAATGTTCCAACAATTATTTATTGATGCTACCCACTAAGCTTCAATAGCTACAGGTGAAATGATGAGAGGTCTAGGAAGAGCTAACACCTCATATAATCAACACACAATGATAATAATAATTAAAAGGAGAAAACCTATCAGGTAAAGCATGCAATTTCATCTCAATCCGTTTGTGAAAAGGATCGTTCAAGCCTTCAGAATTCTTATTCTGATTTTTTTTAAATCAACCCTCGGATAGGACAACTTGATGGGTCCTGATCGAACAAGAACAAAAACTTAGGAATGGTTGCAACCATGCTTTTCAAGGCACACAATACAAAAAATCGCGAAGAATGAGACAACGCCTTTCTGATCGCTTCCGTACTTGGATCCAATGTTGGCCGCGTTCCGTGTTGAGGAGCTCAAGTTCAATGTGTAGCCACGGTATCCACAGCTGCCAGTAAGAAACAAACAACACACATCATCAAACTGGACATAGATGCTTTATATACAAACCTGAAGCTACCGTCCTACTTTTCGAACAGGAACGTCGTGTGGTATATAAATGACAGTCGGTGCGCTCCGTACGCCTTTACAAGTTCAAATCATGTCCTAGAGTATTTATTTATGTGTAACTTCACCGGTCGATGCAAGATATTCTACTCTTCACGCAACAATTTTCTCATGCTATACGAATGTGATCGTACGGACATGTTCTATTTTAACATGTACGCTGAATCCTATTCCATATACTGTATGATACTGCTGCTATGCATCCGGTACCAACAGTGGGCTGGCTAGTGGAGCAGTTAGGCTCTGAGAATACTCTACTCCACATCCTAACAGGCATCTACATCGTAGATGTGGACTAATCATCTATACTTCCGTGCAAGCAGGTTGGCATAGCACAGAGTCACAAACATCACGCATATGTATGCATATGTAAAGATTGTAATGCCAACGGTGCATGCATGAACAGAATGACACAATTTTTTTTTTGCAAGTACAAAAGAAAAAACAGCGGATGGAATTTATCTGAATTTTCAATGGTGCACACGGAGGGAACTCAAAAGGAGCGGCCAGAAGGCATGGAAACGCAAATTAGGTCAACAACCACGCACGACCACTCGCTCGCTCGATCATCCATCGCACGATGAGGCCACTCAGCTATCTTGTAGTAGTGGGCATCCTATTTGGCAGGCAATGCACAAACGCCCTTTACTAACCCGACGAGGAAATTATGCAACAAATTGTCCAACGACACAGGTACATATATGAGAGTTGGCGAACACATGGCGATGTCTTTGGCGGAGTAGCAGCCGTCGGTCGATGAAGCGAGAGGCGCGGCGTTTGTCGCCACCGTCCTCGACCCGTTGCGCTTCGTCCGGACGGCGATCGCGAGGTGCGGCGCGCTGCTCCGTATCCTACGGGAGGAGCCTCCCATGTCGCGGATCTGGCGGCCCTCGTCGCCGCCGGCGCTAGATCCATCGTGACGAAGCCCTAACGATGGAGACGGCGGCGCGGCTTGGAGCTGGAGGGCGCGTGCGGATCTCACCGGACAGAAGGTAAGAGCGGAGCGTCGGGGTCACGTTGGTGTGATGGGCGCCGTCGATTCCCGCCGGAGGTCGCTGGGATCGGGCGCTGTTGGTGGCGGTGGCGAGAGAGATGGGGACGAGGGAGGAGTGCGGGAGAGAGATGGGGACGAGGGAGGAGTGCGGGGCTGTGGGTGGGAGAGGACGGGGAGGGCACGGGGAGGAGGTGGATCTGGAGGGGCCGGGGACGGGAAGGAGGAGGTGGCGGCGGCGGCGGCGGCGAGGAGATTGGGAGGAGGGAGGAGGGCGCGATGTGGGGAGAGGGGTTTGATCTAGGGTTGGGGATGCGTGGGGTATCTCTTTTTTTCCTGTAGATAGATGGATGGATGGATATGGGATGGAGAGATGGATGGATGGATGGATGGACGCCATGTCATCGATCCGTGGGAAGAGCCCTGGTTGGTTCGGAAAATCAGTGATTTAAAATAGTTTCTAAGTACTAAAAATAGGGGAATTTTATGAAGCAACTATTAAAATATTTTGCAAAACGGCACAACTAAAATTTTCACTCAAATTAGACCCCATTTTTATGGATGATCACCGATTTGTATGCATTTTTTATCTTTCAAGATATTTTTAATCAATTTCCTGTGGCGAAAATGGTTTTTTTTGTGAAGAACCTACCAAATATTTGTTGTAAAATTGGACCAAATCAATTTTCTAAAATACTAGGCCATATTTAATGCACAATTGACCAAATGGTTAGGTGTCAAAAGTTTTGATCCACCTCTAGTGAAAAAGACAAATTTGCGCCGTTTCACTTGGAAGCGGGTCAAATTTGAACTGTAGCTGCCTCATAGTTTGTTCTTTATTTTTTCCAAAAATCATTTCTAGGTACATAAGTATCTATTTAATCATAGAAACACCAAAAAAATTCCAAGATTCGACCACTAGCTAGGAACGGTCAAGCCCGCCGTTTTGACCGCATTTTGAAACGGGCATAAAAATTCAAAAAATCAAAAATTGGAAAACCTTCGCATTGTGTCATTATATGTGACCAAGTTTCCAGGAAAAATAATAAACTTGTGTCTGGTAATTATTGTTAAAAGTGTTCTCAAAAATGAGCTATCAAGTGTGAAGATTCATGGCTTTCAAGCCAAATGATCAATCTTATGGCCACATTCATGGCATAGTTTGTTCAAATGATCTCATATTGTGCACAAGGGTGCATATTGTAATAGCAAACAATGTTGCCTAAGGAAGTTTTCATTTTCATTGGACGAAAAAACCATTTTCCATTTTCTGAGTGCCCAAAATGAGGTTTTTTTGTGAAGGAACTACCAAATAATTGTTGAAAAATTGGACCAAATCATTTTTATAAAATACTAGGCCATATATAATGCACAATTGACAAAATGTTTGGGTGAAAAAGTTTTGATCCACCTCGATGAAGAAGACAAATTATAAATCGATTAATTTGAAGCAGGTCAAATTTGAGCTGTAGCTGCCTCATAGTTTGCTCTTTATTTTTCCAAAAATCATTTCTAGGTACATAAGTATATATTTAATCATAGAAACACGAAAAAATTCCAAGATTCAACCACTAGCTAGGAGCAGTCAAGCCCGCCGTTTTGACCGCATTTTGAAACAGGCATAAAAATTCAAAAAATCAAAAATTGGAAAACCTTCGCATTGTGTCATTATATGTGACCAAGTTTCCAGGAAAAATAATAAACTTATGTCGGTAATTATTTTAAAAAGTGTTCTCGAAATGAGCTATCAAGTGTGAAGATTCATGGCTTTCAAGCCAAATGATCAATCTTATGGCCACATTCATGGCATAGTTTGTTCAAATGATCTCATATTGTGCACAAGGGTGCATATTGTAATAACAAACAATGTTGCCTAAGGAAGTTTTCATTTTAGTTGGAATGAAAAACCATTTTCCATTTTTGAGTGCGAAAGGAGGTTTTTTGTGAAGGAACTACCAAATAATTGTTGAAAAATTGGACCAAATCATTTTTATAAAATACTAGGGCATATTTAATGCACAATTGACAAAATGGTCTGGTGTAAAAAAATTTGATCCACCTCTCGTGAAAAACACAAATTTCTGCCGATTCAGCTGGAAGCGGGTCAAATTTGAACTGTAGCTGCCTCATAGTTTGCTATTTATTTTTTCAAAAAATCATTTCTAGTTACATAAGGACCTATTTAACCATAAATACATGGTTTGGTGGCGATACGTCGAGGTTTGGGCGGTGGCCGAGGGCCCCAACTCTAGAGCGCGTAAACTCGCATGCCCGCCGCATGGTCACCGCGTGACCATGGCATTGCCATGTGTTCTGGGCGGCCTAGGCATGTCTAGTGGGTTGGGCACTCCCCAGGTTGGTGCTAGGAAGAAAATTACAACATAAGATTCTCACGAGGAGACCAATCGATGCTCAAACATGAATTAGCAGCCAAGTGTTTGATTAGCGATGCAGAAATGTACATGGCTAATGGGCGTGCGTTTTGGCTGAGGATAATCAGTTACTAAGAAGACCGTTTTCACAAATTTTCAGCTCAAAGGAGGAGCCTAGGTGGTACTTGCTTTGCAAACCACCACCTTGGACATAAATCTGAATGTTGAAGCTCGGCTCAAAATAATGAATGGATTGAGTGGCATTTGGTGGAGGATGGTTATTTGGGCATAGGAAAGCACTGTAGAAAATGGATACTATTTGGACATGCCAAAGTGGTACTTCCTTCAAGCTGTTACTCTGAACAAAATAGGAAAATGAATATTTTTGAATTATTTTTGAATTATTTTGAACTAGGCAAGGAAGGTTTTTACATATTTGTGAAGATAGGACCCAAAGAATTTATGAGATTTTTTGGGAATTTTGGGAATACAGAAATATAGGTTGCTTCACAACCTAGGGCAAAAACGCCACATGGACATGACACATAGGCAAAACCGATGAGATGGCGCCTAGTCATAGCAACCCACCACAATTTACAAAGCTATGACCATCTATATTGGTCGTTAACAACTAGAAATAAGGCAGCGGACTAGCGCTGTTTGCTTTATGACCTTTTCGTGTGAGGAAATTACGACCTTCGACCAAAATGGTCATAATGGTTTAGGGTTTGGAGCCCCCTAACAGCTTTTGACCAATTGGCCTGAAATGGTCATAAATTTATGACCAATTCTTGAGGTCAGCGAGAAGGTCATAAGTTGACATATTTCTTGTAGTGATCAAATAACAACTCTTTGTTTATGGTCAGGAAACATAACCATCTTTGATTAACAAGCTAGTCTAGTAGAGGCATACTAGTGACATATTGTTTGTCTATGCATTCACACATGTATCATGTTTCCGGTTAATACAATTCTAGCATGAATGATAAACATTTATCATGAATTAAGGAAATAAATAATAACTTTATTATTGCCTCCAGGGCATATTTCCTTCAAAGTGTTCCTCGATAAGCAGGAGTTGCATAATCTCATAGTCATAGGAACATGTATAAGTCATGAAGGAAGCAATAGCAACATACTAAGCGATCGTGTGCTAAGCTAACGGAATGGGTCATGTCAATCAGATCATTCAACTAATGATGTGACCTTGTTAATCAAATAACAACTCCTTGTTCATGGTTAGGAAACATAACCATCTTTGATTAACAAGCTAGTCAAGTAGAGGCATACTAGTGACACTCTGTTTGTCTATATATTCACACATGTATTATGTTTCGGTTAATACAATTCTAGCATGAATAATAGACATTTATCATGAAATAAGGAAATAAATAATAACTTTATTATTGCCTCTAGGGCATATTTCCTTGATCTCCGCTTGCACTAGAGTCAATAATCTAGTTCACATCGCCATGTGATTGAACACCAATAATCATATCGTATATGATTAACACCCATAGTTTACATCGTCATGTGACCAACACCCAAAGGGTTTACTAGAGTCAATAATCTAGTTCACATCGCTATGTGATTAACACCCAAAGAGTACAAAGGTATGATCATGTTTTGCTTGTGAGAGAAGTTTAGTCAACAGGTGCATCACATTCAGAGCCGTATGTATTTTGCAAATATTCTATGTCTACAATGCTATGCACGGAGCTACTCTAGCTAATTGCTCCCACTTTCAATATGTATCTAGATCGAGACTTAGAGTCATCGGATCGGTGTCAAAACTTGCATCGACGTAACCCTTTACGACGAACCTTTTGTCACTTCCATAATCGAGAAACATATCCTTATTCCACTAAGGATAATTTTGACCGCTGTCTAGTGATCTACTCCTAGATCACTATTGTACTCCCTTGCCAAACTCAGTGTAGGGTATACAACAGATCTGGTACACAGCATGGCATACTTTATAGAACCTATGGCCAAGGCATAGGGAATGACTTTCATTCTCTTTCTATCTTCTGCCGTGGTCGGGTTTGAGTCTTACTCAATTTCTCACCTTGTAACACAGGCAAGAACTCTTTCTTTGACTGTTCCATTTTGAACTACTTCAAAATCTTGTCAAGGTATGTACTCATTGAAAAAACTTATCAAGCGTCTTGAACTATCTCTATAGATCTTGATGCTCAATATGTAAGCAACTTCACCGAGGTCTTTCATTGAAAAACTCCTTTCAAACACTCCTTTATGCTTTACAGAATAATTCTACATTATTTCTGATCGACAATATGTCATTCACATATACTTATCAGAAATGTTGTATTGCTCCCACTCACTTTCTTGTAAATACAGGCTTCACTACAAGTCTGTATAAACTATATGCTTTGATCAACTTATCAAAGCGTATATTCCAACTCGAGATGCTTGCACCAGTCCATAAATGGATCATTGGAGCTTGCACACTTTGTTAGCTCCTTTGGATCGATAAAACCTTCGGTTGCATCATATACAACTCTTCCTCCGAAATCCATTCAGAATGCAGTTTTTACATCCATTTGCCAAATTTCATAATCATAAAATGCGGCAATTGCTAACAAGATTCGGACAGACTTAAGCATCGCTACGGGTGAGAAGGTCTCATCGTAGTCAACCCCTTGAACTTGTCGAAAACCTTTTTATAACAAGTCGAGCTTTGTAGATAGTAACACTACTATCAACGTCCGTCTTCCTCTTGAAGATCCATTTATTTTCTATGGTTTGCCGATCATCGGGCAAATCCATCAAAGTCCATACTTTGTTCTCATACATGGATCATATCTAAGATTTCATGGCCTCAAACCATTTTGCGGAATCTGGGCTCATCATCGCTTCCTCATAGTCCATAGGTTTGTCATGGTCAAGTAACACGACCTCCACAACATGATTACCGTACCACTCTGGTGCGGATCTCACTCTGTTTTACCTACGAGGTTCGGTAGTAACTTGATCTGAAGTTACATGATCATCATCATTAGCTTCCTCACTAATTGGTATAGTAGTCACAAGAACAGATTTCGTGATGAACTACTTTCAATAAGGGAGCAGTCTGATTACCTCATCAAGTTCTACTTTCCTCCCACTCACTTCTTTTGAGAGAAACTCCTTCTCTAGAAAGGATCCATCTTAAGCAACGAATATCTTGCCTTGGATCTGTGATAGAAGGTGTACCCAACAATTTCCTTTGGGTATTCTATGAAGGCGCACTTCTCGATTTGGGTTCGAGCTTATCGGGATGAAACTTTTTCACATAAGCATCGCAACTCCAAACTTTAAGAAAGCGACAACTTGGGTTTCTTGCTAAACCACAGTTCATATAGTGTCGTCTCAACAGATTTAGATGGTGCCCTTTTAATGTGAATGCAAGCTGTCTCTAAGCATGATCCCAAAAACGATATTGGTAAATCGGTAAGAAACATCATAGATTGTACTATATCTAATAAAGTACGGTTATGATGTTCGGACACACCATTATGATGTGGTGTTCCAGGTGGCATGAATTTGTGAAATTCTTCCACATTGTTTTAATTGAAGACCAAAATCGTAACTCAAATATTTGTCTCCGCGATCAGATCGTAGAAACTTTATTTTTCTTGTTACGAAGATTTTTCCACTTCACTCTAAAATTCTTTGAACCTTTCAACTATTTCAGACTTATGTTTCATCAAGTAGATATACCCATATCTACTCAAATTATCTGTGAAGGTCAGAAATAACGATACTTGCCACGAGCATCAACACTCATTGGATTGCATACATCGGTATGTATTATTTCCAATAAGTCAGTAGCTTGCTCCATTGTTCCGGAGAACGGAGTTTTAGTCATCTTGCCCATGAGGCATGGTTCGCAAGCATCTAGTGATTCATAATCAAGTGATTCCAAAATCCCATCAGCATGGAGTTTCTTCATGCGTTTTACATAATATGACCTAAGCGGCGATTGCCACAAATAAGTTGCACTATCATTATTAACTTTGCATCTTTTGGTTTCAATATTATGAATATGTGTATCACTACGATCGAGATCCAATGAACCATTTTCATTGGGTGTGTAACCATATAAGGTTTTATTCATGTAAACAGAACAACAGTTTATTCTCTTACTTAAATGAATAACCGTATTGCAATAAACACGATCAAATCATATTCATGCTCAACGCAAACACCAAATAACATTTATTTAGGTTCAACACTAATCGCGAAAGTATAGGGAGCGTGCGATGATGATCATATCAATCTTGAAACTACTTTCAACACACATCGTCACTTCACCCTTAACTAGTTTCTGTTTATTCTACAACTCCCATTTCGAGTTACTACTCTTAGCAACTGAACCAGTACCAAATACCGAGGGGTTGCTATAAACACTAGTAAAGTACACATCAATAACATGTATATCAAATATACCTTTGTTCACTTTGCCATCCTTCTTATCCACCAAATACTTGGGGTAGTTCGCTTCGGTGACCAGTCCCTTTGCGGTAGAAGCACTTAGTCTCGGGCTTAGGTCCAGACTTGGGCTTCTTCACTTGAGCAGCAACTTGCTTGCCGTTCTTCTTGAAGTTCCCTTCTATCCCTTTGCCCTTTTCTTGAAACTAGTGGTCTTGTTAACCATCAACACTTCGTGTTCTTTCTTGATTTCTACCTTCAACGATTTCATCATCATGAAAAACTCGGGAATCATCCCTTGCATACTATAGTTCATCACGAAGTTCTACTAACTTGGTGATGGTGACTAGAGAATTCTGTCAATCACTATCTTATCTGGAAGATTAACTCCCACTTGATTCAAGCAATTGAAGTACCCAGACAATCTGAGCACATGCTCACTAGTTGAGCGATTCTCCTCCATCTTTTAGCTTATAGAACTTGTTGAGGACTTCATATCTCTCAACTCGGGTATTTGCTTGAAATATTAACTTCAATTCCTGGAACATCTTATATGGTCCATGATGTTCAAAACATCTTTGAAGTCCCGATTCTAAGCCATAAAGCATGGTGCACAAAACTATCAAGTAGTCATCATATTGAGCTAGCCAAACGTTCATAACGTCTGCATCTGCTCATGCAATAGGTCTGTCACCTAGCGGTGCATCAAGGACATAATTCTTCTGTGCAGCAATGAGGATAAACCTCAGATCACGGATCCAATCCGCATCATTGCTACTAACATCTTTCAATACATTTTTCTCTAGGAACATATCAAAATAAACATATGAAAGCAACAACGCAAGCTATTGATCTTACAACATAATTTGCAAAATACTACCAGGACTAAGTTCATGATAAATTTAAGTTCAATTAATCATATTACTTAAGAACTCCCACTTAGACAGACATCTCTCTAGTCATCTAAGTGATCACGTGACCCAAATCAACTAAACCATAAACGATCATCACGTGAGATGGAGTAGTTTTCAATGGTGAACATCTTATGTTGATCATATCTACTATATGATTCACGCTCGACCTTTCGGTCTCCGTGTTCCGAGGCCATATATGCATATGCTAGGCTCGTCAAGTTTAACCTGAGTATTCTGCGTGTGCAAAAACTGGCTTGCACCCGTTGTAGATGGACGTAGAGCGTATCACACCCGATCATCACGTGGTGTCTGGGCACGATGAACTTTGGCAACGGTGCATACTCAGGGAGAACACTTCTTGATAATTTTAGTGAGAGATCATCTTAAAATGCTACCGTCAATCAAAGCAAGAATAAGATGTATAATAGATAAACATCATATGCAATCAAAATATGTGACATGATATGGCCATGATCATCTTGCGCCTTTGATCTCCATCTCCAAAGTACTGTCATGATCTCTATCATCACCGGCACGACACCATGATTTTCATCATCTTGATCTATATTAATGTGTCATCACATGGTTGTCTCACCAACTATTGCTCTTGCAACTATTGCTATCGTATAGCGATAAAGTAAAGCAATTATTTGGCACTTGCATCTTATGCAACAAAGAGACATCCATAGGGCTTACGCCGATTGCCGATAACTTCAACAAAACATGATCATCTCATACAACAACTTATATCTTATCACGTCTTGACCATATCACATCACAACATGCCTGCAAAAACAAGTTAGGCGTCCTCTACTTTGTTGTTGCAAGTTTTACGTGGCTGCTACGGGCTTAAGCAGAACCAATCTCACCTCGCATCAAAACCACAGCGATAGTTTGTCAAGTTGATGTTGTTTTAACCTTCTCAAGGACGGGTGTAGCCACACTCGGTTCAACTAAAGTTGGAGAAACCGACACCGCTAGTCACTGTGTGCAAAGCACGGCGGTAAAACCAGTCTCGCGTAAGCGTCTGGCGTAATGTCGGTCCGGCCGCTTCATCCAACAATACCGCTGAACCAAAGTATGACATGCTGGTAAGCGGTATGACTTATATCGCCCACAACTCACTTGTGTTCTACTCGTGCATATAACATCAAACCATAAAAACCTAGGCTCGGATGCCTTTGTTGGGGAGCGTAGTAATTTCAAAAATTTCCTCGCACACGCAAGATCATGGTGATGCATAGCAGCGAGAGGGAGAGTGTTGTCTCACGTACCCTCGAGACCGAAGCGAAGCGTTGACGCAGCGTAGAGGAAGTAGTCGACGTCCTCCCGGTCCAACCGATCCAAGCACCGTTACTCGGCACCTCCGAGTTCTTGACACGCGACAGCTCGATGGCGCACCTCGATCTCCAATCCAGAGAGGCTCGAGGGGAGTTCCGTCAAGACGACGGCGTGGTGGCGATCTTGATGTTCTCTGTCGCGAGGCTTCGCCTAAGCACCGCTACAATATGATCGAGGTGTAATATCGTGGAGGGGGCACCGCTGCGGCTAAGGAGCGATCAATGATCAACTTGTGTGTACTAGGGTGCCCCCTACCCCGTATATAAAGGAGGGAGGGAGGAGGTGGCCGGCCCTAGGGGGCGCCATGAGGAGGGGAAACCTACTCCAAGTAGGTTTCCTCTCTTTCCTTATCTTATTTGGAGGGAAGGAAAGAGTACTAGTATTAGGAAGTAGTACTAGTAGTAGTAATAGGAAGAGGGGAAGGAGAAAGGAGGGGGCGGCCCCCTCCCCAGTCGGATTGGGCTTGGGGCGCGCCTCCTTGCTCCTTCTCCTTCCTCCTACATGGGCCCAATAAGGCCCATATACCTCCCGGGGGGTTCCGGTAACCTCCCGGAGCTCCAAACTTCTCCGGAACCTTTCCGATGTCCAAATATATCCGTCCAATGTATCAATCTTTATGTCTTGACCATTTTGAGACTCCTCGTCATGTCCGTGATCATATCCGGGACTCCGAACAACCTTCGGTACATCAAAATACATAAACTCATAATATAACTGTCATTGAAACCTTAAGCGTGCGGACCCTACGGTTCGAGAACAATGTAGACATGACCGAGACATGTCTCCGGTCAATAACCAATAGCGGGACCTGGATGCCCATATTGGTTCCTACATATTCTACGAAGATCTTTATCGGTCAAACCGCACAACAACATCGTTGTTCCCTTTGTCATCGGTATGTTACTTGCGAGATTCGATCGTCGGTATCAATACCTAGTTCAATCTCGTTACCGCAAGTCTCTTTACTCGTTCCGTAATACATCATCTCACAACTAACTCATTAGTTGCAATGCTTGCTGCGGCTTAAGTGATGTGCATTACCGAGAGGGCCAGAGATACCTCTCCGACATTGGAGTGACAAATCCTAATCTCAAAATCGCCAACTCAACAAGTACCTTTGGAGACACCTATAGAGCACCTTTATAATCACCCGATTCGTTGTGACGTTTGGTAGCACACAAAGTGTTCCTCCGTAAGCAGGAGTTGCATAATCTCATAGTCATAGGAACATGTATAATTCATGAAGGAAGCAATAGCAACATACTAAGCGATCGTGTGCTAAGCTAACGGAATGGGTCATGTCAATCAGATCATTCAACTAATGATGTGACCTTGTTAATCAAATAACAACTCCTTGTTCATGGTTAGGAAACATAACCATCTTTGATTAACAAGCTAGTCAAGTAGAGGCATACTAGTGACACTCTGTTTGTCTATATATTCACACATGTATTATGTTTCCGGTTAATACAATTCTAGCATGAATAATAGACATTTATCATGAAATAAGGAAATAAATAATAACTTTATTATTGCCTCTAGGGCATATTTCCTTCAGCTGTCCGTTCAGCACTTGGACATCGGTGATCTGAATCATGTCGAGTACGACTCCATCATCACCATCCCCTTGCAAGCTTCCGCACGCGATCTACAAGTGGTATGTAGATGCAAACTCACTCCTTTGACTCGTTGCTTAGATGAACTCATAGATGGATCTTGGTGAAACCGTAGAAAAAAATTTAATTTTCTGCAACGTTCCCCAACAGTGGTATCAGAGCTAGGTCTATGCGTAGTTCTCTAATGCACGAGTAGAACACAATTTTGTTGTGGGCGTGGATCTTGTCAACTTGCTTGCCACTACTAGTCTTTTCTTGCTTCAGCGGTATTGTGGGATGAAGCGGCCCGGACCAACCTTACACGTAAGCTTACGTGAGACCGGTTCCACCGATTGACATGCATTAGTTGCATAGCGTGGTGGCGGGTGTCATCTCTCCACTTTAGTTGAAGCGGATTCGATGAAAAGGGTCCTTATGAAGGGTAAATAGAAGTTGACAAAATCACATTGTGGTTATTAGTAGGTAAGAAAACGTTCTTGCTAGAACCCAATTGCAGCCACGTAAAAGATGCAACAACAATTAGAGGACGTCTAACTTGTTTTTGCAGCGATTGTTCATGTGATGTGATATGGCCAGAAGTTGTGATGAATGATGAATTGTGATGTATGAGATCATGTTCTTCTAATAGGATTCACGACTTGCATGTCGATGAGTATGACAACCGGCAGGAGCCATAGGAGTTGTCTTTATTTTTGTATGACCTGCGTGTCATTGAAGAACGCCATGTAAACTACTTTACTTTATTGCTAAACGCGTTAGCCATAGAAGTAGAAGTAGTTGTTGGCGTGACAACTTCATGGAGATCATGATGATGGAGATCATGGTGTCAAGCCGGTGACAAGATGATCATGGAGCCCCAAAAATGGAGATCAATGGAGCTATATGATATTGGCCATATCATGTCACAACTATATAATTGCATGTGATGTTTATTATGTTTATGCATCTTGTTTACTTAGGACGACGGTAGTAAATAAGATGATCCTTACTAACAATTTCAAGAAGTGTTCTCCCTAAGCGTGCACCATTGCTACGGTTCGTCGTTTCAAGCACCACGTGATGATCGGGTGTGATAGATCCTTACGTTCACATACAACGGGTGTAAGACAGTTTTACACAGCAAAACACTTAGGGTTAACTTGACGAGCCTAGCATGTGCAGACATGGCCTCGGAACACGGAGATCAAAAGGTTGAACACGAGTCGTATGGAAGATACGATCAACATGAAGATGTTCACCGACGATGACTACTCCGTCTCACGTGATGATCGGACACGGCCTAGTCGACTCGGATCGTGTAACACTTAGATGACTAGAGGGATGTCTAATCTGAGTGGGAGTTCATAATTTGATTACATGAACTTAATTATCATGAACTTAGTCTAAAACCTTTGCAAATATGTCTTGTAGATCAAATGGCCAGCGCTCATGTCAACATGAACTTCAACGCGTTCCTAGAAAACCAAGCTGAAAGATGATGGCAGCAACTATACGGATTGGGTCCCGAACACGAGGATCATCCTCATAGCTGCCGAGGAAGCAATATTTCCTAGAAGGACCGCTAGGTGGCGCTCCGTCCAGAGAACCAAGGCGTTATGAGCGCAGCAAACTCGTGCTAATGATTACTCCCTCGTTCAGTGCGGCATGCTTTACAGCTTAGAACCGGGGCTCCAAAAGCGTTTTGAGCATCACGGAGCATATGAGATGTTCGAAGAGCTGAAACTAGTTTTCCAAGCTCATGCCCGGGTCGAGAGATATGATGTATCCGACAAGTTCTACAGTTGTAAGATGGAGGAAAACAGTTCTGTCAGTGAGCACATCCTCAAGATGTCTGGGTTGCACAACCGTATGACCCGGTGAACATAAACCTCCAAGATGAGGCGGTCATTGACAGAATCCTCCGATCGCTCCCACCAAGCTACAAGAGCTTTGTGATGAACTACAACATGCAGGGGATGGTGAGGACCATTCTGAAGTGTTCTCGATCTTTGAAGTCAGCAGAGGCTGAAATCAAGAAAGAACATCAAGTGTTGATGGTCAATAAGACCACTAAGTTCAAGAAGGGCAAGGGCAAGAAGAACTTCAAGAAAGGCGGCAAGGATGTTGCGGCGCCCGATAAGCCGATTCTGGGAAGAAGTCAAAGAATGGACCCAAGCACGAGGTGAGTGCTTTTATTGCAAGGGAAGGGTCTTCGAAGCGGAACTGCCCCAAATACTTAGCGGATAAGAAGGCCGGCAACACCAAAGGTATATTTGATATACATGTAATTGATGTGTACCTTACCGATTACTCGTAGTAACTCCACGGTATTTGATACGGTGCCGTTGCTCATATTTGTAACTCACGGCAGGAGCTGCGGAATAAACGGAGGCTGGCGAAGGGCGAGGTGACGATCTTGGCGTCGGGAATGGTTCAGTCGATGTGATCGCCGTCGACACGCTGCCTCTACATTTACCTCGGGATTAGTTTTGAACCTTAATAATTGTTATTTAGTGCCAAGTTTGAGCATGAACATTGTATCTGGATCTTGTTTAATACGAGATGGCTACTCATTTAAGTCCGAGAATAATGGTTGTTCGATTTATATGAGAGATATGTTTTATGGTCATGCTCCGATGGTCAATGGTTTATTCTTAATGAATCTCGAGCGTAATATTACACATGTTCATAGTGTGGATGCCAAAAGATGTAAAGTTGATAATGATAGTCCCACATACTTGTGGCACTGCCGCCTTGGTCACATTGGTGTCAAGCGCATGAAGAAGCTCCATACTGATGGACTTTTAGAGTCTCTTGATTATGAATCGTTTGACACATGCGAACCATGCCTCATGGGCAAAATGACCAAGACTCCATTCTCCGAAACAATGGAGCGAGCAACCAACTTGTTGGAAATCATACATAAGGACATGTTTCTCGTTTATGGAGGAGACGAAGAGATCGTCGTAAAGGGTTACGTCGATGCTAGCTTCGACTCAGATCTGGATGACTCTAAGTCACAAACCGGATACGTGTATATGTTGAATGGTGGAGCAGTAAGCTGGTGCAGCTGCAAGCAGAGCGTCGTGCGGGATCTACGTGTGAAGTGGAGTACATGGCAGCCTCGGAGGCAGCGCATGAAGCGATTTGGGTGAAGGAGTTCATCACCGACCTAGGAGTCATACCCAATGCGTCGGGGCCGGTCAAACTCTTCTGTGACAACACTGGAGCTATTGCCCTTGCCAAGGAGACCAGGTTTCACAAGAAGACCAGGCACATCAAGCGTCGTTTCAACTCCATCCGTGAAAATGTTCAAGATGGAGACATAGATATTTGCAAAGTACATACGGATCTGAATGTCGCAGATCCGTTGACTAAACCTCTCTCGCGAGCAAAACATGATCAACACCAGAACTCTATGGGTGTTCGATTTGAAGGAAATATGCCCTAGAGGCAATAATAAAGTTATTATTTATTTCCTTATTTCATGATAAATGTTTATCATTCATGCTAGAATTGTATTAACCGGAAACATGATACATGTGTGAATGCATAGACAAAACAACATGTCACTAGTATGCCTCTACTAGACTAGCTTGTTAATCAAAGATGGTTATGTTTCCTGACCATGAACAAAGAGTTGTTATTTGATTAACAAGGTCACATCATTAGTAGAATGATCTGATTGACATGACCCATTCCCTTAGCTTAGCACACGATCGTTTAGTATGTTGCTACTGCTTTTATCCATGACTTATACATGTTCCTATAACTATGAGATTATGCAACTCCGTTTACGGAGGAACACTTTGGGTGCTACCAAGCGTCACAACGTAATCGGGTGATTATAAAGGAGTACTACGAGGTGTATCCAAAGGCGATGTTGGGTTGGCGTATTTGAGATTAGGTTTTGTCACTCCGATTGTCGGAGAGGTATCTCTGGGCCCTCTCGGTAATGCACATCTTTGAAGCCTTGCAAGCACTACAACTAATGAGTTAGTTGTGAGATGATGTATTACGGAACGAGTAAAGAGACTTGCGTGCGAGATTGAACTAGGTATTGGATACCGACGATCGAATCTCGGGCAAGTAACATACCGATGACAAAGGAACAACGTATGTTGTTATGCGGTCCGACCGATAAAGATCTTCATAGAATATGTAGGAACCAATATGGGCATCCAGGTCCCGCTATTGGTTATTGACCGTGAATAGTTCTAGGTCATGTCTACATTGTTCTCGAACCGTAGGGTCCGCACGCTTAAGGTTTCGATGGCGGTTATTATGAGTTTATGTATTTTGATGTACCGAAGAAGTTGAGTCCGGATGTGATCACGGACATGACGAGGAGTCTCGAAATGGTCGAGACATAAAGATTGATATATTGGAAGCCTATGTTTGGAGTTGAATGGTTAGGGCAAAAGCGAATTTCTCGGAGTACCGGAGGTTACCGGAACCCCGGGAGGTAAATGGGCCTCGATGGGCCTTAGTGGAAAGGAGAAGGGCCAGCCCTAGGTGGTGGCCGCCCCCTTCCCTAGTCCTACTAGGACTAGGAGAAGGGCCGCCCCCTCTCTCTCTTTCCCTCCAGGAATCCTAGTCCAACTAGGATTGGGGGAATCCTACTCCCGGAGGAGTAGGACTCCTGGCGCGCCTCCCTTGGCCATGGCCCCCCTCCCCTGCTCCTTTATATACGGGGCAGGGGGGCACCTTGGAACACACAAGTTGATCTTTAGATCGTTCCTTAGCCGTGTCGGTGCCCCCTCCACCATATTCCACCTCGGTTATACTGTCATGAAGCTTAAGCGAAGCCTGCGCCGTGAAACATCAAGATCGTCCACCACGCCGTCGTCTTGTGGAACTCTCCCTCGACACTCGGCTGGATCGGATCGAGGGCGTCATCGAGCTGTACGTGTGTCAAGAACTCGGGGCGTCGGAGTATGCTTGCGCTGGGATCGGTCGGATCGCGAGGAGAACGTCGACTACTTCCTCTACGTTGTGATCGCTTCGCCGGGTCTCGAGGGTGCGTAGACAACACTCTCCCCTCTCGTTGCTATACATCACCATGATCTTGCGTGTGCGTAGGAAAATTTTGAAATTACTCGTTCCCCAGCAGTGGCATCCGAGCCTAGGTTTTTATGGTTTGATGTTTTGCACGAGTAGAACACAAGTGAGTTGTGGGCGATACAAGTCATACTACCTACCAGCATGTCATACTTTGGTTCAGCGGTGTTGTGAGATGAAGCGCCCGGACCGACATTACGCGACGCTTCGCGAGACTGGTTTCACCGCCACGAGCACTCGTTGCTTAAAGGTGACTGGTGGGTGCTGTCTCTCTCACTTTAGTTGAACCGAGTGTGGCTACGCCCGGTCCTTGAGAAGGTTAAGCGGAGTCTATTTGACGAAATATCGTTGTGGTTTTGATGCGAGGTGAGACTGGTTCTTGCTTAAGCCCGTAGCAGCCACGTAAAATTTGCAACAACAAAGTAGAGGACGTCTAACTTGTTTTTGCAGGGCATGTTGTGATGTGATATGGTCAAGGCGTGATGCTATATTTTATTGTATGAGATGATCATGTTTTGTAACGAAGTTATCGGCAATCGGCTGGAGCCATATGGTTGTCGCTTTATTGTATGCAATGCAATCGCTACTGTAATGCTTTACTTTATCACTAAGCGGTAGCGATAGTCGTAGAAGCATAAGTTTGGCGAGGCGACAACGATGCTACGATGGAGATCAAGGTGTCGCGCGGTGGCGATGGTGATCATGGTGGTGCTGCAAGATGGGGATCGTGAAGCACAAGATGATGATGACCATATCATATCACTTATATTGATTTGCATGTGATGTTTATCCTTTTATGCATCTTATCTTGCTTTGATTGGCGGTAGCATTATAAGATGATCTCTCACTAAATTATCAAGAAGTGTTCTCCCGAGTATGCACCGTTGCCAAAGTTCGTCGTGCCCGGACACCACGTGATGATCGGGTGTGATAAGCTCTCGTCCATCTACAACGGGTGCAAGCCAGTTTTGCACACGCAGAATACTCGGGTTATACTTGACGAGCCTAGCATATGCAGATATGGCCTCGGAACACGGAGACCGAAAGGTCGGCGTGAATCATATAGTAGATATGATCAACATAAGATGTTCACCATTGAAAACTACTCCATTTCACGTGATGATCGGTTATGGTTTAGTTGATTTGGATCACGTGATCACTTGGATGACTAGAGATGTCATCTAAGTGGGAGTTCTTAAGTAATATGATTAATTGAACTTAAATTTATCATGAACTTAGTCTGGTAGTATTTTGCAAATTATGTTGTAGATCAATAGCTCGCGTTGTTGCTTTCATATGTTTGTTTTTGATATGTTCCTAGAAAATTGTGTTGAAAAATGTTAGTAGCAATGATGCGGATTCGATCCGTGATCGGAGGTTTATCCTCATTGCTGCTTGTGAAGAATTATGTCCTTGATGCACCGCTAGGTGAGACCTATTGCGAGGAGAAGATGCGGGGCGTTATGAGCGTTTGGCTAGCTCAATATGATGACTACTTGATAGTTTTGTGCACCATGCTTTATGGCTTAGAATCGGGACTTCAAAGATGTTTTGAACATCATGGACCATATGAGATGTTCCAGAATTGAAGTTAATATTTCAAGCAAATACCGAGTTGAGAGATATGAAATCTTCAACAAGTTCTATAGCTAAAAGATGGAGGAGAATCGCTCAACTAGTGAGCATGTGCTCGAGATAGTCTGGTACTTCAATCACTTGAATCAAGTGGGAGTTAATCTTCGAGATAAGATAGTGATTGACAGAATTCTCTAGTCACCATCACCAAGTTAGTAGAACTTCGTGATGAACTATAATATGTAAGGGATAATGAAACGATTCCCAAGCTCTTCGTGATGCTAAAATCGTGAAGGTAGAAATCAAGAAAAACATCAAGTGTTGATGGTTAACAAGACCACTAGTTTCAAGAAAGGGCAAAGGGATAGAAGGAACTTCAAGAAGAACAGCAAGCAAGTTGCTGCTCAAGTGAAGAAGCCCAAGTCTGGACCTAAGCTTGAGACTAAGTGCTTCTACCGCAAAGGACTGGTTCTTTGGAAGCGAACTACCCCAAGTATTTGGCGGATAAGAAGGATGGCAAAGTAAACAAAGGTATATTTGATATACATGTGTACTTTACTAGTGTTTATAGCAACCCCTCGGTATTTGGTACTGGTTTAGTTGCTAAGAGTAGTAACTCGAAACGGGAGTTGCAGAATAAACAGAAACTAGTTAAGGGTGAAGTGACGATGTGTGTTGAAAATAGTTTCAAGATTGATATGATCATCATCGCACACTCCCTATACTTTCGGGATTAGTGTTGAACCTAAATAAATGTTATTTGGTGTTTGCGTTGAGCATGAATATGATTTGATCGTGTTTATTGCAATACGGTTATTCATTTAAGTAAGAGAATAAACTGTTATTCTGTTTACATGAATAAAACCTTATATGGTTTCACACCCAATGAAAATGGTTCATTGGATCTCGATCGTAGTGATACACATATTCATAATATTGAAACCAAAAGATGCAAAGTTAATAATGATAGTGCAACTTATTTGTGGCACTGCCGTTTAGGTCATATTGGTGTAAAGCGCATGAAGAAACTCCATGCTGATGGGATTTTGGAATCACTTGATTATGAATCACTTGATGCTTGCGAACCATGCCTTTTGGGCAAGATGACTAAAACTCCGTTCTCGGAACAATGGAACAAGCTCTTGACTTATTGGAAATAATACATACCGATGTATGCGATCCAATGAGTGTTGATGCTCGTGGCAAGTATCATTATTTTATGACCTTCACAAGATGATTTGAGCAGATATGGGTATATCTACTTGATGAAACATAAGTCGAAATAGTTGAAAGGTTCAAAGAATTTCAGAGTGAAGTGGAAAAATCATCGTAACAAGAAAATAAAGTTTCGTGATCTGATCACGGAGACGAATATTTGAGTTCTGAGTTTGGTCTTCAATTAAA
>JAHHZJ010003272.1:0-23606 GCA_021437245.1 Aegilops speltoides
TAACCTCGGCGACATCTTTGTCATCTCGCAATTACATTGATAAACATCATAGCCCATCTTTTGCGTTGCTTACCCCCGAGACTAGCCATTGAGTATTGCGACAGCGTGACTTGTGCACATTAGGGATCATACTCCATAGCATACATACCATAGCATAGTGGTGCATATCTTGAGATCCACTTGTGTGTCACAAAGTTGTCATCGCATACACAATTGCTATCTTGGTTAAGTGAAGTTTGCATAAGAAAAGAGCTCAAAGAGAAAGAGCCACCCAAGCTTTTAAGCAAAAAGAAAGATAAGCAAAGAGCTTATAAGCAAGAACCATAGCATCATACTACATTAAGATTGTCATATAAGATCATCTTGGATCATTGCACGAAATACCATACATATAGCATACTTGGGATAGAGATCGTTGCATTTTGCCTAGTAGGTTGTGCACAAGCTCGTATCCGCCTATTGTGCAATCGTGCTAGCGTCTCTCTAGTATTGTGCAACAAGAGCATTTTAAATGGATTCCACATTTTGGCTCACTTTTGGTGTGCACAATCCCATTTATCTATTTGCGTGTGTGTTTCCGTGTACCTCTACTTGCTTGGTCTACTTGTTACATTTGCAATTTGCGAATCTTCTTCAACATTTTGAGTCAAGCTAACGATTGCAATCAATTTTGTGCCACCATCTAACCAAGCTCCACCAAAAGCTTTTACTTGTGTAGGTGTGAGAATCGACAAGGATCGGTACCAATAGTGCTATTTCATTGTCGGCATTTGAGTGAACTTGATTCATCTTCAACCGGTCAAAGGTACATTGGTATTAGTTCTTCTCCTTCTACCACTCACAATTTGCTTGAAATGATGGATAGGCCAAGTTCTTCTACAAACCCACTCTTCATCGAACAAAGGCGGCGACATGTCATCATCGTCACCAAGAGCCACCTCTTGGTGGCGCGAGCTCTCCATCAAGAGCAACAAGCAATGGCGAAACGCATCGACAACCTCTCCACCGACTTGCGACTCTCAGAAGCGTACAAGAGATTACCCGACAACAAACTCGGCGCGCAAGAAAGAGAATGATGCAAGAATGGGCGAGATCCGCGCCTTGTTGGTGAACGGCGTACTTCTACCTCTTCACACTCAAGGCGGAGCCACTCAAGTCGCCACTCCGGCGACTCCTTCTCCGACACAAGTACACCGTCATCGAACATTCTTCGTCGAGCAGCGTCAAGACCGTCATGCATCTGCAACCCGCTACCGACAAAAATTCCCAAGAGCAAGTGGATGAACAAGTTCCTCGTCCTCAATCAAACCAAGTAGCGTTTGCTCAAGCTCAAAACGACAACGTCTTCGTCGCCAACAAGAACAAACGGCGGCGCCTACACCAACAACAACAAGGCGCGAGGCTCAGCGTCTTCAACAAGAACAACGAAGCACAAGCTCTTGGCGGGCGCGCCCTTCAAGCATAAAGTCAAGCTATAAGCCAACCGCAATCGTGAAAGGCGCAATCAAGAGAAGCCCTTGAGAAGAAATCCAGAGAGGAACTACCATCCGCGTGCATAGCGTCAAGCTCCTCAAGCTTATCCTCAACCTCAAAGGTCGACAAGAGCAAGTTGATCATGGACTTCCTCCTCGCCGAGAGCAACATGAGGATGATTACCCTCCACGTCAAGCGTAATCATCAACATCGACCTCAAAACAATGAAGAACATCGCTATGGCAAGCTCAAGTTCACAATGCCCAAGTTCAATGGAACCAATGATCCCGAAGAGTACCTCTCATGGGCATTGAAGGTCGACAAAATCTTTCGTTTGCACAACTATGAGGAAGAGAAGAAGATCGCTATGGCATCACTTGAGTTCCAAGATTATGTGCTCATATGGTGGGAACAAATCATTGAGCGCCGACAAGCAAGAGGTGAACCCCCAATCACCACTTGGGCTCAAATGAAGGATGTCATGCGAGCACGCTTTGTGCCCACCTACTACAACCGTGATCTCTTCAAGAAGCTACAACTCCTCAAGCAAGGAACAAAGAGTGTTGAAGAATACTACAAGGAAATGGAGATTGCCATGATTGAGCCAATGTCACGGAAGATGATGAGCAAACAATGGCACGATTCTTGAATGGACTCAATCATCCCATCAAGAAGATCGCCGACTTCAACCCTACTCCAACCTCATTGAGCTCGTGCATCAAGCTACAAAGGCGGGCGTCAAGTGCAAGATGACTTCAAATGCCAAGTACTCCTCCAAGATACGGCTTCTCCAACAACCAAGCTTCAACAACTACTCCAACCGACATCAACCAAGCCTTCTCCAAGCAGCGGCGACAAGTCAAGTTACAAGAAAACTTCCACAAGTTCAAGTCGTCTTCCTCCTACTACAAGCAACTTCAAGCGCGTGCTTCATCATCTACTCAACCGATGAGACCATCAAGACAAGCTCCTTCAAGTGTTTCACTTGCGGCGGCGAGCCACAAGTCCTATGAATGCACCAACAAAGCGCACCATGATCCTCAGCAGCGATGGCACATCGACTCAATGAGTGAAGATGAAATGGAAGCTATTGAGCAAGTGGCCATGCACGGCGCATGAATGAGGATGAAGATGATCAAGTCTTTTGTGATGAAGATAAGAGCCCGCTCTCGTTGTCTCCAAGGTCTTGACACTTCAACATCAACAAGAAGAAGACCAGCGATGCCACATCTTCCACACAAAGGCCGGCATCAATGGGCGATCCGTCAAGGTCATCATCGATGGAGGTAGTTGCCACAACAGCAGCGAAGAACTATGCTCCAAGCTTCAATTGGTCAGAAGAAGCACCGCACCCTACAAGGTTCAATGGCTAAGTGACTCGGCACTATCTGAGTTGAGCATACGGTCCATGTATCCTTCAAAATCGGTGCATATGAAGACACTTTGGAGTGTGATGTGGTCCCAATGACCGTTTGCCACCTCCTCCTTGGTCGGCCATGGCAATTCGACCGTGGTGTCTACCACAATGGGCGTACAACCCACTATAGCTTCAAGATGAAAGGAAAAGAATATGTCCTACGACCCATGTCTCCTAGTCAAGTGATAGCCGACAAACAAGCCACCAACAAAAGAGAGAAGAGTGAGAAAGTGAGCCACCAAAAAGTGAGTGAGAGCCACAAGCCAAATTTGGCGCCTCTTAGCCTAGAGAAAAACCTCATACTATTCGCCACCAAACATGAGATGAGAGATGTGTGTGAGAACCCATCGAGTGTGATACACTTTGTCCTAGTGTGCAAGGATGGAGAACCACAAACTAACACCACTCATGAGCTACCTTTGGTGTTTCAATCTCTTTTGCAGGAATTTCAAGATGTTTTCCCGATGAGCTACCTCGGGTCTACCTCCTCTGAGGCATTGAGCATCGAATCGACCTCATACCGGGCACCACTTCCAAACAAAGCTCCATACCGTGTCAATCCCGAAGAAACCAAGGAGATTCAGCGGCAAGTACAACAACTACTCGACAACGATCATATGCGTGAAAGCTTAAGCCCTTGTGCGTTCCGTTATACTTGTGCCCAAGCCGATGGAAGTTTCGCTTGTGCTCGATTGTAGACCCATAAATGCTATCACCGTGCGCTATAGGCATCCCATTCCTCGCTTAGATGATATGCTTGATGAACTTAGTGGAGCCAACTTTTCTCAAAATTGATCTTAAAAGTGGCTATTATCAAATCCGCATTCATGAGGGTGATGAATGGAAAACTGCTTTCAAAACAAAATTTGGCTTATATGAATGGTTGGTTATGCCTATGGGTTTGTCGGAGCTCCGGAACTTTTGTGCGTCTCATGCATCATGTGCTTAGACCTTATATTGGAATCTTTGTTGTGGTTTACTTGATGATATTCTTGTGTTTAGCAAAACCATGAAAGAGCATCTTGATCATGTTAAGCTTGTTTTGCAAGCGCTTGAAAGGAAGTCTTTATGCCAACTTGAAAAAATGCACTTTTGGAGTTGACAAAGTGGTTTTCTTGGGTTTCATTGTCTCCTCCAAGGGTGTCCATGTTGATGAAACTAAGATCAAGCAATTAAAACTTGGCTAACCCACCATTTGCAACAAGTCTGAAGTTTCCTTGGTCTTGCAGGTTTTATCGCCGCTTTGTGAAAAACTTTAGCACTATTGCAGCCTTTGCATGCTTTGAGTAAGAAGAATACTCCTTTTATTTGGGGACCTTTGCAATCAAGCGCTTTTGATGAGCTCAAGTCTTTGCTTACTCATGCTCCAATTCTTGCTTTGCCCAACTTTGACAAAACTTTTGAGGTTCATTGTGATGCAAGTGGTGCAGGAATTGGCGGAGTTTTAATGCAAGCGAGTCATTGCTTATTTTAGTGAAAAACTCTCATGTGCTCAACTTAACTATCCGTGTATGACAAAGAATTGTATGCTTTAGTCGTGTACTACATGTTTGGGAACATTATCTTAGGCCTCATGAGTTTGTCATCCATACCGATCATGAAAAGCTTAAGTACTTAAAGGTCAAACTAAATTGAACAAGCGTCATGCCAAATGGAGTGAATTTATTGAATCTTTTCCATATGTGATCAAGTACATTAAGGGCAAGGAAAATGTAGTTGCCGATGCACTTTCACGCATATGCTGCGCTTGTCACCCAACTTGAGTTGAATGTTATTGGCTTTGAGCACATAAAAGATTTGTATGCTAGTGATCCATCTTTTGCACCTCATTATGCTAAATGTTTGGCGCATACATCTTGGGAACAATATTACCTCAAGGATGGTTATCTTATGAGAGCTAACAAACTATGCATTCGAGTCTTCTCTTCGTTTGCTACTTTTGCAAGAGGCTCATGGAGGTGGACTCATGGGACATTTTGATAGCGACAAGACCTTATCACGCTCTCCAAGAACTACTTTTGGCCAAAGATGTTTGAGATGTCTCTCGCTTCACCACCGATGCTCTACATGCCGCAAAGCTAAGTCAGCTCAATCTCATGGTCTTTACATGCCTCTTCCTATTCCTTATCAACCTTGGGAAGACATTAGCATGGATTTTGTACTTGGTTTGCCTAGAACTCAAAATGGAAAGGATTCCGTGTTTGTTGTTGTGGACCGATTTTCTAAGATGGCACATTTCATTCCTTGCAACAAGGTGAGCGATGCTTCACATATTGCAAATCTCTTTTGTAGGAAATTTTGCGCCTTCATGGAGTACAAGAAGACAATGCGTCTCCGACCATGACGTCAAGTTCTTGAGTTACTTTTGGAAGACTCTATCATAAGCTCGGAATCAAGCTCTTGTTCTCATCGCATACCATCCTCAAACCGGCGGCCAAGCGGAGGGTGAACGGACGCTCTCCACTCTACTTGGCGTGTTGATCAAGAAGAACATCAAGGAGTGGGAAGCATGTCTACCCATCATGAAATCGCCTACAACCGTGCAAGACATTCGACTACGGCAAGTCTCCTTGAGGTCGTCTCGGCTTCAACCCATTGTCCCCATTGGACATTCTACCTCTTCCTCTACAAGGCGTACCAACCTCGGGCATGAAGTGCCGTGCAAGCTACATCAAGAAGATGCATGAAGATACAAGACACACCATCGGCGCCAAGTACAGCGACTAACGACCAAGCTCAACATCAACAAGCAACCCATGATCTTCAACATAGGCGATCTCGTGTGGCTACACCTTCCAAGGCAGCTTCCCCAGCGAGCATAAGTCAAACTTCTACCTCGAGCGATGGACCCTTCAAGGTGCTATGCGCTACTACAACAACGCCTACAAGCTCGACATACCAGCGACAAGTACAGCGTGGCGACACCTTCAACGTCAAAGACCTCTCGCCTTTCCATGGTGATGAAGATCTTGATCGAGGTCGGATCCTTCGAAGGAGGGATATGATGCGGAGCATCCTTACATCATCCCCATGGACTCTACATCAACACATCCAACCCCACAAGGACCTATGACTCGAGACACGTGCAAGAGCTCTTGAAACAAAGGTGACATCACTCCTCTCACAATTCCTTCGATTCACATGAGACATGGTTACTACCTCAAGCGGAAATGCTATGCATGCTTAGGTACCAAGAGTCAACCTAGAAAAGCTACAGCTCAAGAGGGACATCAAGCGAAAGGAGGGCTGCAGAGTCCAACAGGCGGTACTACCGCTCCAGCCAAGCAGTACTACCGCTGAGCGAGCAGGCGGCACTACCGTTCGAGATCCGCCCTCGTCCGCGAACCCGACAAACTCGAGGGAATCGAACAGCGCCCAGGCGGTACTACCGCCCTCCCGGCGGTACTACCCTTGAAGCACCTCAAGCGGTACTACCGCCCTCAGGCAGTACTACGGCTGAAGCACCTCAAGCGGTACTACCGCCCTCCCGGCAGTACTACCGCCCTGCACTGTTGTGCAGCGTTTGGGCGAGGCCCATGTACTCGTTGCGCCCCAACACCCCTTGGAGAACCTAGACTATAAATAGACCATCCCTCATCCTTTCTAGGGTTAGCCTTGGATTAGCTCATGTTTGTGTGAGAGCCTTTGCTCATCCACTTGGTTACTTCTCCTCGGAGTTCACGACCTCTTGGAGAAAGATCCCCAGCGGATTCAAGACCCTTCTGGGGAAGAACATCAAGGCCTCCTCTTGGAGAAGAGCGGTTCCTTTGTATCCTTACCTTTGTTGACTTTGGATCTCGTGAATCTCTTATGTGTATGATGATCTAGCACTTGTGTGATCGATTCCCTTGTTGGTTGAGTGATTCTCTCTCGTTTTCCCCGTGTTTTCCCTTGTGCTTCCGCGTGTTCTTCGTATTCCCTCCGTAGGATCCCCTCCAAACGTGAAAGATCGACGAATTAGGGTTCCACCCTACATCACTTCTCCTTGTTGATGTTGAAGTGTCAAGACCTTGGAGACAACGAGGTAGGGGCTAAATATCTTCATCACAAAGACTTGATCATCTTCATCCTCGTTCTGGCGCGTTGCATGGCCACTTTCTCTATAGCTTCCATTTCATCTTCACTCATTGGTCGTAGGTGCCATCGTCATTGAGGATCATGGTGCACTTGTTGGTGCATTGGAAGGACTTGTGGCCTCGGCCGCCACCGTAAACACTTGATTGAACTTGTCTTAGCGGTCTCATCGGTCGAGAGTGAGGAAGAACACGTGGCTTGTAGTTGCTTGTAGTAGGAGGAAGGCGACTTGAACTTGTGAAGGTTTCTTGTATGTTGTCTTGTCGTCGTTGCTTGGAGAAGGCTTGGTTGAAGTAGATGTTGGAGGAGTTGTTGAAGCTTGATTGTTGGAAGCCGTATGTCTTGGATGAGTACTTGGCGTGCCTTGAAGTCATCTTGCACTTGGCGTTCCTCCTTGGTCGCTTGATGTACTAGCTCGATGAGGTTGGAGTAGGGTTGGAAGTGGCGATCTTCTTGATGGGAAGATTGAGTCCATTCAAGAATCGTGCCATTGTTTGCTCATCATCTTCCTTGACATTAGCTTCGAATCATGGCTATCTCAATCATGATAGAGGCAAAGGTGTCCGTCTTTCGATGAGATGGTGGATTTCGCTTTGGTGGAAGTCGACTTTGGCGATCCGACTCTGACGTGCGAGGGCGTCGCGCATATAACAATGTCGCTAAACCAACTCAGAGAGGTTATTGACCACGCGAACACGATCAACGACCACGAGGTCTATTTCCTGCGAGCAAGCGAAGAACAAGCAAGAAGCTGAGATTGCAATCTGGATATTGCGAATATAAGATGAAAGCTTTATTGATCAAGGTGGGGTTACGTGGCGCCTTTATGCAGTCGTTGAACACAAGCGAAATCTGTGAAGTTGCAGCTATGGCGAACTTTTGATCTAAACAAAACCCAAAGTCTAAGCGGTGCCCTAAGGGCTGTATATATGGAGGAAGAGGGGTGAATTTCGTGGCCCTTGGTGGAGGGTCGAAACTAACCCTATCTCTTGTTTCCCCACATCGGACTCTAAAATAGCCTATACTAATGTATTTCGAAATTACATGGGCTGGCCCAATAATAAGGTGTGTGAGCACCTAGAATAGCCTATGGACGAATATTATGAAGTGGCATCTTGTATATTTCGTCCAAGGCTTCATGCACTCATTATGGTGGCTTCAAAGTCTGAAATCATCACTTGTAACTCCGTTCTTGATCCCCTTAGCATGCCATCAACTCCATGTGTGTTCTTGCTCCAATGTTCATCCTTCTCCAAGCTAGGCCCTTCATTTGTAAGCAAAACAAATGTATCCAATTTAAGCGACATCATATTCTCATGAACATTAGAATCATTACCAAAAAGCGAAAGTACACAGTAATTTAGTTGGCGTCTTGTGAGCTCTAGTAATTGGTCCGGTATGTATAGCAGCAGGGGCTGTGGGTGTAACAATGGTATTGATGTCCTCATCATCCTCCCTTCTTGAAATGAAGTAGTCCTCGACGGAAGTTCATCTTCCTCACCCAAATATGGCTTCAAATCTGCAATGTTAAAATTGGGACTAACCCCAAAATCTGCAGGCAGCTCAAGTTTATATGCATTATCATTTACTTTCTCCAACACCTTAAAGGGACCAGCAGACACGTGGCATTAGCTTTGATTTGCGCAAATCGGAAATCTATCCTTACATAAATGTAACCAAACAAGATCTCGGTGCAAACACAACATGTTTTCTACCCTTATCTCCGACAAGTTTATATTTAGCATTCATCGCTCAATGTTTTCCTTAGTTAACTCATGCATTTTAAAATCAATTCAGCACGTTCTTTAGCATCAAAATTAACCTTCTCCGAAGATGGAAGAAGCGACAAATCAATAGGTGCGGTGAAACCATACACAACTTCAAAAGGGCACATCTTAGTAGTAGAATGCAATGAGCGATTATAAGCAAATTCAATATGAGGCAAGCATTCCTCCCACATTTTCTTATTATTCTTTAGAACAGCCCTAAGCATAGTAGACAATGTTCTATTGACTACTTCAGTTTATCCATCGGTTTGGGGGTGACAAGTAGTACTAAAAAGCAGTTTAGTCCCCAACTTAGCCCATAAACATCTCCAAAAGTGGCTAAGAAATTTAGTATCACGATCTGAAACAATAGTATTTGGCACACCATGCAAGCGAATAATTTCACGAAAGAACAAATCAGCAACATTAACGACATCATCGCTTTTATGACATGGTATAAAGTGTGCCATTTTGAGAATCTATCCACGACAACAAATATGCTATCCCTCCTTCTTTGTTCTAGGTAAACCTAAAACAAAGTCCATAGATATATCCTCCCAAGGAACACTAAGTGCGAGCAAAGGCATATATAAACCATGAGGATTGAGTCGTGACTTAGCTTTTTGACATGTAGTGCGTGAGCAATAAAGCGCTCAACATCCGTCTCATCTTTGGCCAAAAGAAATGTGTAGCAAGTCGTCCTCCGTCTTCTTCACGCCAAAGTGTCCCATTAGTCCTCCTCCATCGCCTCCTGCAACAACAAAAGGCGAGCGGAGCTAGCTGGAATGCATAGCTTGTTGTACGGAACACAAATCCATCATTAACGACAAACTTGTTCCATGTTCTTCCTTCTTTACAATTCTGCAATACATCTTTAAAATCAGCATCATGCACATATTGATCTTTGATGGTCTCCAAACCAAATATTTTGAAGTCAAGTTGTGAAAGCATAGTATAGCGACGAGACAATGCATCGACAATAACATTTTCTTTACCCTTCTTGTGTTTAATGACATAAGGAAAGTCTCAATGAATTCAACCCATTTAGCATGTCTACGATTCAGTTTAGCTTGACTTTTAATATGTTTCAAGATTCATGATCAGAATGTATAACAAATTCTTTGGGCCATAAATAATGTTGCCATGTTTCTAAAGTCGAACAAGAGCATATAATTCTTTATCATAAGTAGAATAATTCAGACTAGGCCCTCAATTTTTAGAGAAAAGTATACAACAGGTTTGCCATCTTGTAATAACACACCTCTAATCCAATTCCACTAGCATCACATTCAAGCTCAAAGTCTTATTAAAATCAGGAAGTTGGAGTAAAGGGCATGTGTCAACTTAGCTTTCAATACCGTGAAGGCTTCTTCACATGCGGTACCCCAAACAAAAGGCACATCCTTCTTTGTAAGCTCGTTGAGAGGTGCAGCAATGGTGCTGAAATCTCTCACAAAAGCGCCTATAGAAACCAGCGAGGCCAAAGAAACTCCTCACTTGTGTGACCGTTTTGGGCTGCGGCCAACTCTCAATAGCTTCAATCTTGGCTTTATCAACTTCAATTCCTGTGGAGTAACAACATAGCCAAGAAAAGATACTAAATCGGTGCAAAGGTGCACTTCCCAAGGTTACCAAACAAGCGTGCATCACGTAGAGCATTAAAAACAACACGTAAATGTTCCAAATGTTCTTCCAAAGATTTGCTATAAATCAGTATATCATCAAAATAGACTACCACAAATCGTCCAATGAAAGCACGTAAAACTTAGTTCATTAATCTCATGAAAGTACTAGGTGCATTAGTTAACCCAAAAGGCATGACTAACCACTCATATAATCCAAACTTAGTTTTAAATGCTGTTTTCCATTCATCTCCCAATTTCATACGAATTTGATGGTATCCACTCATAAATCAACTTTGGAGAATATTGTAGAAACCACTCAATTCATCAAGCATATCATCTAGCCTAGGAATAGGGTGGCGATAACGAATAGTAATATTATTGATGCCTCTACAATCAACACACATCGTGACGTACCATCCTTTTTCGGCACTAGAATAATAGGAACAGCACAAGGACTAAGGGATTGGCGTATATAACCTTTGTCGAGCAGCTCTGTACTTGGCGCATAATCTCCTTCGTCTCCTCTGGATTAGTGCGGTATGGTGCGGTTGGGTAATGATGCACGGGAATTAAGTCAATTTGATGCTCAATCCCTCGAATAGGTGGTAATCCGGTGTTGCGTCTTGTGGAAAGGCGTCGTGAACTCTGCAAAATGTTAGTGACAGCGAGGGGCAAAGAGGAAAACACGTCCTCGAATGAAAATAATGCCTCTTTGCACACAAAAGCATAGCAAATAGATTTGCTAAAATCTAGCTCATCAATATCAGATTTGGTGGCAAGTAAACATGCACTTTTCAATTTAATTTGAAGCAACGGTAGATGGTTTATTATTAGGCTTCATGTGTTGCTCAAATTCTTTTGCCACAATCTGATTTTCACTCTTATTTTTCTCTGTTTTGCTTTATTAGCTCTATTAATATCATCTTTCAAAATGGACTCAGGGAGTCATAGGAAGCAAAGTAATATTTTTATCCTTATGAACAAGAGTATCTTGATTGTTTCTACCATGGTGTCTGAATTTTTATCAAATTGCCATGGTCTACCAAGTAACAAGGAACATGCTTGCATAGGTACCACATCACAATCAACATAATCAGCATATGTAGAGATACTAAAATGCACACGAGCGATGCGTGTTACCTTAACCTTGCATTGTTGTTGAACCATTGGATGTAGTAAGGATGTGGATGTGGTCTTGTGGTGAGAGATAGCTTCTCCACCATCTCCATGCTAGCCAAGTTGTTGCAGCTCCCTCCATCTATGATGGCCTTGAATAGAACGTTCCTTCACAACTCCTTTGTATGGAACAAATTATGCCTCTGATTTTGCTCAGCTTGTGTAACTGCACACTCAAAACACGTTGAGCAACTAAACATTCATACTGTCGGCATCTTGGCAGCCATGTATTGTGTCTCATGATCAGAATCATCTCCACCGTGTTCCTCATGTGTAATAAGAGCCAAAGTCTCCTCATCATAGTTACCCACCATCCTCGGTAGCAATCATCTGCGCTGAGATTTGCATTCTCTCACAAAATGTCCTCTTCCCTTACAATGACGACAAATAATATCACTTGTGTGCCTGTTGGCGCCATGGAAGAAGAAGAGCTCTGTGCAGGCCAGCGGTGTGCTCTTGGCGAGATAGTGGTGGTTGTGCACTGCTTTCTTGTATCACGGTTGGAGGTGGCACTGAAGGAGGTTGGAAGTAGATGATGTGATAGATAGAGGCAAAGGTGTCCGTCTTTCGATGAGATGGTGGATTTCGCTTTGGTGGAAGTCGACTTTGGCGATCCGACTCTGACGTGCGAGGGCGTCGCGCATTAGCAATCGCTAAACCAACTCCGAGAGGTTATTGACCACCAGCCGAACACGATCAACGACCACGAGGTCTATTTCCTGCGAGCAAGCGAAGAACAAGCAAGCTGAGATTGCAATCTGGATATTGCGAATATAAGATGAAAGCTTTATTGATCAAGGTGGGGTTACTGTGGCGCCTTTATGCAGTCGTTGAACACAAGCGAAATGCTGTGAAGTTGCAGCTATGGCGAACTTTTGATCTAAACAAAACCCAAGTCTAAGCGGTGCCCTAAGGGCTGTATATATGGAGGAAGAGGGGTGAATTTCGTGGCCCTTGGTGGAGGGTCGAAACTAACCCTATCTCTTGTTCCCCACACATCGGACTCTAAAAATAGCCTATACTAATGTATTTCGAAATTACATGGGCTGGCCCAATAATAAGGTGATGTGCACCTAGAATAGCCTATGGACGAATATTATGAAGTGGCATCTTGTATATTTCGTCCAAGGCTTCATGCACTCCTTATGGTGGCTTCAAAGTCTGAAATCATCACTTGTAACTCCGTTCTTGATCCCCTTGCGCATGCCATCAACTCCATGTGTGTTCTTGCTCCAATGTTCATCCTTCTCCAAGCTAGGCCCTTCATTTGTAAGCAAAACAAATGTATCCAATTTAAGCGACATCATATTCTCATGAACATTAGAATCATTACCAAGCGAAAGTACACAGTAATTTAGTTGGCGTCTTGTGAGCTCTAGTAATTGGTCCGGTATGTATAGCGGCGAGGGGCTGTGGGTGTAACAATGGTATTGATGTCCTCATCATCCTCCCTTCTTGAAATGAAGTCGTCCTCGACGACAGCTCATCTTCCTCACCCAAATATGGCTTCAAATCTGCAATGTTAAAAGTGGGACTAACCCCAAAATCTGCGAGGCAGCTCAAGTTTATATGCATTATCATTTACTTTCTCCAACACCTTAAAGGGACCAGCAGCACGTGGCATTAGCTTTGATTTGCGCAAATCGGAAATCTATCCTTACATAAATGTAACCAAACAAGATCTCCGGTGCAAACACAACATGTTTTCTACCCTTATCTCCAGCAAGTTTATATTTAGCATTCATCGCTCAATGTTTTCCTTAGTTAACTCATGCATTTTTAAAATCAATTCAGCACGTTCTTTAGCATCAAAATTAACCTTCTCCGAAGATGGAAGAAGCAACAAATCAATAGGTGCACGGTAGGAAACCATACACAATTTCAAAGGGCACATCTTAGTAGTAGAATGCAATGAGCGATTATAAGCAAATTCAATATGAGGCAAGCATTCTTCCCACATTTTCTTATTATTCTTTAAAACAGCCCTAAGCATAGTAGACAATGTTCTATTGACTACTTCAGTTTATCCATCGGTTTGGGGGTGACAAGTAGTACTAAAAAGTAGTTTAGTCCCCAACAGCCCATAAACATCTCCAAAAGTGGCTAAGAAATTTAGTATCACGATCTGAAACAATAGTATTTGGCACACCATGCAAGCGAATAATTTCACGAAAGAACAAATCAGCAACATTGACTGCATCATCGCTTTTATGACATGGTATAAAGTGTGCCATTTTGAGAATCTATCACGACAACAAATATGCTATCCCTCCCTTCTTTGTTCTAGGTAAACCTAAAACAAAGTCCATAGATATATCCTCCCAAGGAACACTAGAGTGCGAGCAAAGGCATATATAAACCATGAGGATTGAGTCGTGACTTAGCTTTTTGACATGTAGTGCGTTGACGACAAAAGCGCTCAACATCCGTCTCATCTTTGGCCAAAAGAAATGTGTAGCTAGTCGTCCTCCGTCTTCTTCACGCCAAAGTGTCCCATTAGTCCTCCTCCATCGCCTCCTGCAACAACAAAAGGCGAGCGGAGCTAGCTGGAATGCATAGCTTGTTAGAGCGAACACAAATCCATCATTAACGACAAACTTGTTCCATGTTCTTCCTTCTTTACAATTCTGCAATACATCTTTAAAATCAGCATCATGCACATATTGATCTTTGATGGTCTCCAAACCAAATATTTTGAAGTCAAGTTGTGAAAGCATAGTATAGCGACGAGACAATGCATCGGCAATAACATTTTCTTTACCCTTCTTGTGTTTAATGACATAAGGAAAGTCTCAATGAATTCAACCCATTTAGCATGTCTACGATTCAGTTTAGCTTGACTTTTAATATGTTTCAAAGATTCATGATCAGAATGTATAACAAATTCTTTGGGCCATAAATAATGTTGCCATGTTTCTAAAGTCGAACAAGAGCATATAATTCTTTATCATAAGTAGAATAATTCAGACTAGGCCCCTCAATTTTTGAGAAAAGTATACAACAGGTTTGCCATCTTGTAATAACACACCTCTAATCCAATTCCACTAGCATCACATTCAAGCTCAAAAGTCTTATTAAAATCAGGAAGTTGGAGTAAAGGGCATGTGTCAACTTAGCTTTCAATACCGTGAAGGCTTCTTCTGTGCGGTACCCCAAACAAAAGGCACATCCTTCTTTGTAAGCTCGTTGAGAGGTGCAGCAATGGTGCTGAAATCTCTCAAGCGCCTATAGAAACCAGCGAGGCCAGAAACTCCTCACTTGTGTGACCGTTTTGGGCTGCGGCCAACTCTCAATAGCTTCAATCTTGGCTTTATCAACTTCAATTCCTGTGGAGTAACAACATAGCCAAGAAAAGATACTCGATCGGTGCAAAGGTGCACTTCCCAAGGTTACCAAACAAGCGTGCATCACGTAGAGCATTAAAAACAACGCGTAAATGTTCCAAATGTTCTTCCAAAGATTTGCTATAAATCAGTATATCATCAAAATAGACTACCACAAATCGTCCAATGAAAGCACGTAAAACTTAGTTCATTAATCTCATGAAAGTACTAGGTGCATTAGTTAACCCAAAAGGCATGACTAACCACTCATATAATCCAAACTTAGTTTTAAATGCTGTTTTCCATTCATCTCCCAATTTCATACGAATTTGATGGTATCCACTCATAAATCAACTTTGGAGAATATTGTAGAGCCACTCAATTCATCAAGCATATCATCTAGCCTAGGAATAGGGTGGCGATAACGAATAGTAATATTATTGATGCCTCTACAATCAACACACATCGTGACGTACCATCCTTTTTGGCACTAGAATAATAGGAACAACACAAGGACTAAGGGATTAGCGTATATAACCTTTGTCGAGCAGCTCCTGTACTTGGCGCATAATCTCCTTCGTCTCCTCTGGATTGAGTGCGGTATGGTGCGGTTGGGTAATGATGCACGGGAATTAAGTCAATTTGATGCTCAATCCCTCGAATAGGTGGTAATCCGGTGTACGTCTTGTGGAAAAGCGTCGGTGAACTCTGCAAAATGTTAGTGACAGCGAGGGGCAAAGAAGGAAAACCGTCCTCGAATGAAAATAATGCCTCTTTGCACACAAAAGCATAGCAAATAGATTTGCTAAAATCTAGCTCATCAATATCAGATTTGGTGGCAAGTAAACATGCACTTTTCAATTTAATTTGAAGCAACAGTAGATGGTTTATTATTAGGCTTCATGTGTTGCTCAAATTCTTTTGCCACAATCTGATTTTCACTCTTATTTTCTCTGTTTTGCTTTATTAGCTCTATTAATATCATCTTTCAAAATGGACTCGAGAGTCATAGGAAGCAAAGTAATATTTTATCCTTATGAACAAGAGTATCTTGATTGTTTCTACCATGGTGTCTGAAATTTTATCAAATTGCCATGGTCTACCAAGTAACAAGGAACATGCTTGCATAGGTACCACATCACAATCAACATAATCAGCATATGTAGAGATACTAAAATGCACACGAGCGATCGTGTTACCTTCACCTTGCCGCTGTTGTTGAACCATTGGATGTAGTAAGGATGTGGATGTGGTCTTGTGGTGAGAGATAGCTTCTCCACCATCTCCATGCTAGCCAAGTTGTTGCAGCTCCCTCCATCTATGATGGCCTTGAATAGAGCGTTCCTTCACAACTCCTTTGTATGGAACAAATTATGCCTCTGATTTTGCTCGACTTGTGTAACTGCACACTCAAAACACGTTGAGCAACTAAACATTCATACTGTCGGCATCTTGACAGCCATGTATTGTGTCTCATGATCAGAATCATCTCCACCGTGTTCCTCATGTGTAATAAGAGCCAAAGTCTCCTCATCATAGTCACTAAGCGGACTCATACCCACCATCCTCGTAGCAATCATCTGCGCTGAGATTTGCATTCTCTCATAAAATGTCCTCTTCCCTTACAATGACGACAAATAATATCACTTGTGTGCCTGTTGGCGCCATGGAAGAAGAAGAGCTACTGTGCAGGCCAGCAGGTGTGCTCTTGGCGAGATAGTGGTGGTTGTGCACCTTTCTTGTATCACGGTTGGAGGTGGCTTTGAAGGAGGTGATGGTGCGGTGGAAGTAGATGATGCGTGGTGTCCATGATGAAGGTCGACCTGCGAGAAAAGTTAGTGCGGCGCCAATGCACATCGATCCTGCACTTCACGTTCAGCTTTACAAGCAAGATGGAATAAGCAGTGATATTATTATAATCCTTATAGTCTAGAATGGTGCGAATCTCTCTATTTAATCCACCCGAAAGCGTGCAAGCATAGCTTCATTCTCCTCAACAATACCACATCTAATCAAGCGGTTTGTAATTCACGATAATATTCTTCTCAAATTTTTCCTTGTCTTAAGCGCTGCAATTTTGAAGTAATTCACGTTGATAATATGGTGGAACCAGCGATGCGCATAGCAGTTTTCAAAGCAGCCCAAGTAGGCTGGAGCAGGATATAATCTACAATGTTGAGACCACCAAACACATGCAAAGCTAGTGAAAGCACAAACAGCAGCGAGGAACACGTCTCTCCTCGGGATATTGTAAACATGTAAATCGTTGTTCGGTTTCTAACTCCCAAGTAAGATATATATCGAGGAACATATCTACCCTCAAATGGTGGAATATTCAATTTCAGTTTAGGGAGATGGTCATGATCTCGTACTGAGGAGCCCTAACATTGCCATTATTTGCATGTGGGCGACACGGTGGTTGTGGTGCTGGTGGTTGCGCGTGGTTACGATGTTGATCAACCTCATCCTCGTAATCTCCCACATAATCATCCTCCTCGGTACCCACCAGCAGCGATGGCGAGGGCCAAAGAAGCACCAACAGCGATGGCAGCGGCACGAGAATTTTGTCTGGCTCAATAGGAACCTGTTGAGCTCGTCCATCTTGATTCGGAAGGGCGTAGTTGTTGTCGTTCTTGAGAGGTGCGATAGGTGCAGCCGGCGGTGGTTGTGGAAAGCAGCGAGCAATTCATCAAACTTGCTATCAAGCTTTGTTTCAAGCGTCTTCTCAATGCCATCTATCTTCTCCATGGCCTCGTCAAATCTGTTTAGCACATCTTGCACTGTCCAATCATCATTTCTTTGAAACTTATCATGTAGCTGTTTGTTTGTCGGGTTCTCCCAATCAGTCTCATCGACTTGTGATCCTGCCATGGTTAGCAGACAAATAGAAACACACAAGAATATGATCCTCTGAGACTACTAGGAAGTGGTGGTGGTGGTGGTGTATCACAAATCCGTCAAGCAAATCTCAAATTCTTACGGTTCTTACCCAGGCGGTGGTGATCGGCAACCGTTGTAGTCAAAACTCTCAAAGCTTGGATATAGCGATTACGGGGAGAATCAAGCATACAGCGTAGATGTATGTGGAGCTGGGAAGGCTTATAATATGGTAGCAAAAAAGGGTCGACAATAATCAATTGAGAGATGCAAAGTTGAATAAGCGCTCAGCAGCGATCTTGTCTTTGGTCCTAGGCTGAACCGTGCTAGAGGCGAGCCTAGAACACTAACAAAATCACGGCGCTGCTGCGTAAACAAAGGAAAAGCACACTCTGAATTTTTTTTCGCTCTTTTTTTTTTGCTTTTTTTTGCGCTGCTTTTTTTTTGCGAAAAATCACTATAATGGCGAGTGTCTCAAAACTCTTCCAGGTCAAACTGATAGGATGGGCACGAAATTTTTTGACCAATTTTTTTTTTTTTTGCTGGACCCAAAAGCTGAAGCGGGTCAAAAAACTTTCTCTTGTTGTCTCAATCGCTTAGAAACACCTAAAATAGGATAGCGGAAAATTTTTTGTCCGTGCGTTTTGGAAAATTTTTCTTTGAAACCAACCTTTTGTCGACAAAAATTGCTGGAATCGCTGGACAAGAAACACCGGAATTAAAAACAAAGGATATGCGAGACTTCGGATTGGTGGTGGATTTTTTGTGGTATATGCGGTGGTTTTGGTGGTGGTATATGGCAGCGGTGGTGGTATATGGGCAGTTGAGCGGTGGCGGATAAGCGGTGGTGGTATTGGCGATGCGGACTGGCGTGACAACTTATGACGAACTTCGAAACTCTAAAGACTAGACTCTAAGACCTGCAACTAGACACGACGATGCAACATAAATTCAACAACGCAAATCTGAAAAAGATTATGCAAAGGCTCGGTTGGTTGGATATGATGAACTAACCTAACTTTTTTGGCTTTTTCGTGGGTATAGGTATGAAGAATCAGACTTAGATGCTGTAAAATCTCACGAGCAACGGAAACGATACCACTTGATAGAGGCAAAGGTGTCCGTCTTTCGATGAGATGGTGGATTTCGCTTTGGTGGAAGTCGACTTTGGCGATCCGACTTCTGACGTGCGAGGGCGTCGCATATATGTCGCTAAACCAACTCCGAGAGGTTATTGACCCGCAGAACACGATCAACGACCACGAGGTCTATTTCCTGCGAGCAAGCGAAGAACAAGCAAAAGCTGAGATTGCAATCTGGATATTGCGAATATAAGATGAAAGCTTTATTGATCAAGGTGGGGTTACTGTGGCGCCTTTATGCAGTCGTTGAACACAAGCGAAAATGCGAAGTTGCAGCTATGGCGAACTTTTGATCTAAACAAAACCCAAGTCTAAGCGGTGCCCTAAGGGCTGTATATATGGAGGAAGAGGGGTGAATTTCGTGGCCCTTGGTGGAGGGTCGAAACTAACCCTATCTCTTGTTTCCCACACATACGGACTCTAAAATAGCCTATACTAATGTATTTCGAAATTACATGGGCCTGGCCCAATAATAAGGTGTGCAGCACCTAGAATAGCCTATGGACGAATATTATGAAGTGGCATCTTGTATATTTCGTCCAAGGCTTCATGCACTCATTATGGTGGCTTCAAAGTCCTGAAATCATCACTTGTAACTCCGTTCTTGATCCCCTTAGCATGCCATCAACTCCATGTGTGTTCTTGCTCCAATGTTCATCCTTCTCCAAGCTAGGCCCTTCATTTGTAAGCAAAACAAATGTATCCAATTTAAGCGACATCATATTCTCATGAACATTAGAATCATTACCCAAGCGAAAGTACACAGTAATTTAGTTGGCGTCTTGTGAGCTCTAGTAATTGGTCCGATATGTATAGCGGCGAGGGGCTGTGGGTGTAACAATGGTATTGATGTCCTCATCATCCTCCCTTCTTGAAATGAAGTCGTCCTCGACGGAAGTTCATCTTCCTCACCCAAATATGGCTTCAAATCTGCAATGTTAAAAGTGGGACTAACCCCAAAATCTGCGAGGCAGCTCAAGTTTATATGCATTATCATTTACTTTCTCCAACACCTTAAAGGGACCAGCAGCACGTGGCATTAGCTTTGATTTGCGCAAATCGGAAATCTATCCTTACATAAATGTAACCAAACAAGATCTCGGTGCAAACACAACATGTTTTCTACCCTTATCTCCAGCAAGTTTATATTTAGCATTCATCGCTCAATGTTTTCCTTAGTTAACTCATGCATTTTAAAATCAATTCAGCACGTTCTTTAGCATCAAAATTAACCTTCTCAGAAGATGGAAGAAGCGACAAATCAATAGGTGCACGAGGTAGGAAACCATACACAACTTCAAAAGGGCACATCTTAGTAGTAGAATGCAATGAGCGATTATAAGCAAATTCAATATGAGGCAAGCATTCCTCCCACATTTTCTTATTATTCTTTAAAACAGCCCTAAGCATAGTAGACAATGTTCTATTGACTACTTGGTTTATCCATCGGTTTGGGGGTGACAAGTAGTACTAAAAAGCAGTTTAGTCCCCAACTTAGCCCATAAACATCTCCAAAAGTGGCTAAGAAATTTAGTATCACGATCTGAAACAATAGTATTTGGCACACCATGCAAGCGAATAATTTCACGAAAGAACAAATCAGCAACATTAGCGGCATCATCGCTTTTATGACATGGTATAAAGTGTGCCATTTTGAGAATCTATCCACGACAACAAATATGCTATCCCTCCTTCTTTGTTCTAGGTAAACCTAAAACAAAGTCCATAGATATATCCTCCCAAGGAACACTAGAGTGCGAGGCAAAGGCATATATAAACCATGAGGATTGAGTCGTGACTTAGCTTTTTGACATGTAGTGCAGCGAGCAATAAAAGCGCTCAACATCCGTCTCATCTTTGGCCAAAAGAAATGTGTAGCAAGTCGTCCTCCGTCTTCTTCACGCCAAAGTGTCCCATTAGTCCTCCTCCATCGCCTCTGCAACAACAAAAGGCGAGCAGAGCTAGCTGGAATGCATAGCTTGTTAGCACGGAACACAAATCCATCATTAACGACAAACTTGTTCCATGTTCTTCCTTCTTTACAATTCTGCAATACATCTTTAAAATCAGCATCATGCACATATTGATCTTTGATGGTCTCCAAACCAAATATTTTGAAGTCAAGTTGTGAAAGCATAGTATAGTGACGAGACAATGCATCGGCAATAACATTTTCTTTACCCTTCTTGTGTTTAATGACATAAGGAAAGTCTCAATGAATTCAACCCATTTAGCATGTCTCGATTCAGTTTAGCTTGACTTTTAATATGTTTCAAAGATTCATGATCAGAATGTATAACAAATTCTTTGGGCCATAAATAATGTTGCCATGTTTCTAAAGTCGAACAAGAGCATATAATTCTTTATCATAAGTAGAATAATTCAGACTAGGCCCTCAATTTTTGAGAAAAGTATGCAACAGGTTTGCCATCTTGTAATAACACACCTCTAATCCAATTCCACTAGCATCACATTCAAGCTCAAAAGTCTTATTAAAATCAGGAAGTTGGAGTAAAGGGCATGTGTCAACTTAGCTTTCAATACCGTGAAGGCTTCTTCTGTGCGGTACCCCAAACAAAAGGCACATCCTTCTTTGTAAGCTCGTTGAGAGGTGCAGCAATGGTGCTGAAATCTCTCACAAAGCGCCTATAGAAACCAGCGAGGCCAAGAAACTCCTCACTTGTGTGACCGTTTTGGGCTGCGGCCAACTCTCAATAGCTTCAATCTTGGCTTTATCAACTTCAATTCCTGTGGAGTAACAACATAGCCAAGAAAAGATACTCGATCGGTGCAAAGGTGCACTTCCCAAGGTTACCAAACAAGCGTGCATCACGTAGAGCATTAAAAACAACACGTAAATGTTCCAAATGTTCTTCCAAAGATTTGCTATAAATCAGTATATCATCAAAATAGACTACCACAAATCGTCCAATGAAAGCACGTAAAACTTAGTTCATTAATCTCATGAAAGTACTAGGTGCATTAGTTAACCCAAAAGGCATGACTAACCACTCATATAATCCAAACTTAGTTTTAAATGCTGTTTTCCATTCATCTCCCAATTTCATACGAATTTGATGGTATCCACTCATAAATCAACTTTGGAGAATATTGTAGAGCCACTCAATTCATCAAGCATATCATCTAGCCTAGGAATAGGGTGGCGATAACGAATAGTAATATTATTGATGCCTCTACAATCAACACACATCGTGACGTACCATCCTTTTTCGGCACTAGAATAATAGGAACAGCACAAGGACTAAGGGATTGGCGTATATAACCTTTGTCGAGCAGCTCTGTACTTGGCGCATAATCTCCTTCGTCTCCTCTGGATTGAGTGCGGTATGGTGCGGTTGGGTAATGATGCACGGAATTAAGTCAATTTGATGCTCAATCCCTCGAATAGGTGGTAATCGGGTGTGCGTCTTGTGGAAAGGCGTCGTGAACTCTGCAAAATGTTAGTGACAGCGAGGGGCAAAAAGGAAAACCGTCCTCGAATGAAAATAATGCCTCTTTGCACACAAAAGCATAGCAAATAGATTTGCTAAAATCTAGCTCATCAATATCAGATTTGGTGGCAAGTAAACATGCACTTTTCAATTTAATTTGGAAAGCAACGATAGATGGTTTATTATTAGGCTTCATGTGTTGCTCAAATTCTTTTACCACAATCTGATTTTCACTCTTATTTTTCTCTGTTTTGCTTTATTAGCTCTATTAATATCATCTTTCAAAATGGACTCGAGAGTCATAGGAAGCAAAGTAATATTTTATCCTTATGAACAAGAGTATCTTGATTGTTTCTACCATGGTGTCTGAAATTTTATCAAATTGCCATGGTCTACCAAGTAACAAGGAACATGCTTGCATAGGTACCACATCACAATCAACATAATCAGCATATGTAGAGATACTAAAATGCACACGAGCGATGCGTGTTACCTTCACCTTGCAGCTGTTGTTGAACCATTGGATGTAGTAAGGATGTGGATGTGGTCTTGTGGTGAGAGATAGCTTCTCCACCATCTCCATGCTAGCCAAGTTGTTGCAGCTCCCTCCATCTATGATGGCCTTGAATAGAAGCGTTCCTTCACAACTCCTTTGTATGGAACAAATTATGCCTCTGATTTTGCTCGACTTGTGTAACCTGCACACTCAAAACACGTTGAGCAACTAAACATTCATACTGTCGGCATCTTGAGCAGCCATGTATTGTGTCTCATGATCAGAATCATCTCCACCGTGTTCCTCATGTGTAATAAGAGCCAAAGTCTCCTCATCATAGTCACTAAGCGGACTCATACCCACCATCCTCGGTAGCAATCATCACTGCGCTGAGATTTGCATTCTCTCATAAAATGTCCTCTTCCCTTACAATGACGACAAATAATATCACTTGTGTGCCTGTTGGCGCCATGGAAGAAGAAGAGCTCTGTGCGAGCCGGCGGTGTGCTCTTGGCGAGATAGTGGTGGTTGTGCTGCTTTCTTGTATCACGGTTGGAGGTGGCACTGAAGGAGGTGATGGTGCGGTGGAAGTAGATGATGCGCGTGGTGTCCATGATGAAGGTCGACTGCGAGAAAAGTTAGTGCGGCGCCAATGCACATCGATCCTGCACTTCACGTTCAGCTTTACAAGCAAGATGGAATAAGCAGTGATATTATTATAATCCTTATAGTCTAGAATGGTGCGAATCTCTCTATTTAATCCACCCGAAAGCGTGCAAGCATAG